>JAHLKC010000311.1:0-15552 GCA_025449115.1 Chytridium lagenaria
CGAAGTTTGAGGCTAATGAGACTGAATCTCAACAGCTCAATGGAAAGGAGAAAAAGCTTGATTTGTTGCGAAGGGATATTCGCAGAAAGAAGGCGTAGACTACTTGGAGACTTACGCGCCAGTGATGAAAGGGGCGACCTTTTGGACAGCACCCGCAGTGGCAGCTCACGAGGGGATGGTCTTACGCCAATACGACGTCAAGACGGCGTTTCTCAACGGCAATCTCAAGGAGGAGATATACATCGAGCAACCAGAGGGTTTTGTGATTGTTGGGAAGCATGTGCGTATCAAGCAAGAGGCCTATATCATCTCTATGATGTAGAAGCTACGAGTGCCAGAAGGACATCTCAAGAAGCTTCCGCTAAGGCCAGGAACGCGTCTCAGACGCGTTGAAGACAACGAGACTCCATTGGAAGAAGTGGAGGACTAGCCTATCGAACTGTGGTCGGTTCATTGATGTACGCGATGGTTAATTCGCGTCCCGACGTGGCATTTGCAGTTGGAATGCCGGCGCGCTACCAGGCGCGTCCTGGACACGAGTGTTGGGTTTCGCTCACTTGACTCACAAGGACGCGTCAGGATCACTCGCACCATTAGTCCGCGGCGTGGGCGCAACACTAGAGTGCTCTGGAATTTACGCGTGTTAGAGTTGAGCGCGAACGCGCCCACTGGACTTCTCATTTACATTCTGGACTCATTTGAATTTCACTTTGATTTACCTTCCTTGATTGGTTTATTTTCTTTATGCCACTTTAATTATAACTCTACCTGTTTGTGATTGGATATTCCCTTCTAGCCTTTATTCCCTTTGTTCCCGTCAAGGCTCTCTGATTTGTTTATCTTTGTAGTGGAGAGTTTAACGCGTGAGTGTACGCGTCTCCGATAGGTTTACCTTTGTGTTGTCTTTCCTCTTTACTTGTTCGTTTTGTTTCAGTATTTAAAGACTCGTGTGTTGAGTCGAAATAAATCAAGAACGTTGTTCGAGCAAAAGTGCGTTTAACTTTGTTTTAATTGAGCCCCGTGAACAACAAGTATTCAACAGTGGTAGCACTTCTCTGACGACATGGGAAAGAAAGACGACTCAGATGACGAGCGCAGCAAGCCAGTCAAGTTCGACGGGCAAGACTTTCACATCTGGAAACGTCGGATGACCACTTACCTCAAAGACAAGGGTCTTTGGGCGATCACTGAGATAGGATTTACGCCGTACGTTAACGAGAACGCTCCAACCAAAGAAGAGAAGGATCTGCGGATCAAGGAGCAGTCGGCTAACGATCGTGCTAAGAACCGGATAGAGTCTCGAGTGACTGATTCGGTCTTACACTTGATTGGCGAGGACTTCACGGCCAAGGAAGCGTGGGAGTGCCTCGTGTCATCATTTGAGCGTAAATCCCAACCCAACCGCAACGCTCTCACACGCAAGCTCACGCGTCTCAGAATGAAGGAGGACGCGTCTTTTACGCGTATTCGTTGCAGAACTTTCGAACAATGGTCAACCAACTCAAGGGCAGCCGGCGAGGCTGTCTCCAACGAGCAACACATTGCTCACCTGCTCAACCAAACTCCCGGAAGCTTACGACGTCGCGTTGCCAACATTGAAACGGACGACAAAGCGGTCAAGGACTACAACCTGGTCGTTGCCAGGCTTCTCGACTGTGAAGAGAAGATCAAGGACCGCGTGGAGGCATCGGAGGAAGCGGAGGCCTTCTTCACGACAAGAGCGCGTAAGGGGAAGAAACCAGCAGGAAAGGACGCGTCGAAAGGTGGAGATAAAAGGTCAGTGACTTGTTTTAAGTGCAAGGAAGATAGACACTATGCCGAACAAGTGTCGCTCTGGGAAGAAGAAGGACTCGGGGGAGTCGAGTGATGATACCTCAGAGAACGAGAGAGATGGTGGTTGGTAGGAACCGTCATCGTGGGAAGTGGTGGAAGAAGCGCGCCTTCGGACCAAGAAGAAGTCTGCAAACACGGCGCGTGCAAAGTCCAATTGCCCTTTTATGGCTATTGTGCGTTCAGGTTGACGCGGAGGCTGGGGAAGCCTTGTCGGTTAAGCTGGAGAAGCGGGATAACCGATGGATTCTGGACTCTGGAGCCACTCACCATATGACCTTCTCGAAGGAAGGATTGCGGGGTTACCGCGCCGCGAGCAGCCGCGTAAAAACTGCAGAGCACGGCGATAGGAATACGCGTGGAGGGAGTAGGAGATTTAACCCTCAGCATCAAGGTCGGGAAGGCCACGCAAACGATCACGCTCAAGAACGTACTCTATGTGCCGGAGCTCACGCGTAATCTCATCTCTCTGGGTGCAGCAGCGTCGCGTGGCGTTGTTTTGGAGTCATCCAGCGGCAAGTATCGCCTCAGACACGTCGGATCGAACGACGTGACGGCAGAGTTCAAGGTTGAGGACAACCTATTCTATCTGGTGCAGCCAGACACCGCAGCAAACACCACATGGGTGTGAAAAGCCAGTCGCTCAACAGCGCGCAGATTTGGCATCGACGGATGGGTCACATCTCGATGAAGGCGGTGAAGAAGCTTGAAAAATCGGCAACAGGGTGTACAATCACGTTGTATAACGACGACGACGACGTGCTGTGCAAGGGATGCATTGAGGGGAAGCTTACGCGCTCCTCTCACCCGGAGAGAGTTGAGAAGGACTACAAAGTCTTGGAACGTGTTCACGTGGATTTGGCGGGACCCATGAAGCGGAAGAGCTTGGGAGGGTCGCGTTACTTCATGGTGGTTGTGGACGCGTCAACGGGTTACTGCAACACGTACATGCTCAAGGAAAAGAAGCAAGCGGTTCAGTACATCAAGCAGTACAAGAGAGAGGCCGAGGCACTCACAGGTCGACGGATTGACGCGTTGAGATACTCGGAAAGGAAACCCTGAGGAGATGGAACGACTTCGAGAAAAACCGCATCTCCTGGAGATTGTTGCAGATAACGGTGGGGAATTTAAGAACAAGCAGCTTGAGGCATGGTGCCTGGAGGAAGGCATCAAGCTCACGTTCACCATGCCCTCACACCCCAGCAGAACGGTGTCGCGGAAAGAATGAATCGGTCGCTCATTGAGAAGGCAAATGCATGCTTAGCGACGCGAGTCTTGACGACAAATTCTGGGGAGAGGCCGTTACGTGTGCCACGTACTTGTACAATCGATCTCCTCGTAAGGATGGGATTTCACCTCTGGAAGGCTTCACGGGAAGGAAGCCTAACCTGAAACGCGTTCGAATCTTCGGTTGCGCATGTTACGCGCACGTCCCAAAGGAACGACGAAAGAAGATGGAGAAGAACGCGCGCAAATGCATTTTCTTGGGATATGAGGCAATGGGATATCGTCTTTATGACCCAGTCACGAAGAAAGTAGTGCGCAGCAAGACTGTTGTGTTTGACGAGTTGAACACTGGAGTGTGGGAAGGACACGACGCAGACGTGTCCACCTGGAAGGTACACAGGAAGCTGCTGGACAAGGTGGGAAGCGATTCAGGGAGTTGGGGGAGCGATGAAGACTCCGAGGATTCCGAAGATGAGTCATTGAGCTCTGAGGATGATGGAGATAACGCGTCACAGGTCAGTGAAGACAGCGAAGCGTTGGAGGATGATGTCGAGGATGCTCAGGAAGAGAACGACGCGTCAGAAGAGTTCGAAGACGCGCCAACCTCGCCAAGAAGGACTCCTCAACGCGCTACACGCAGCATTTCACGTCTCCCAGTACCAGCAACACCACCAGCAGAGGAAGGCACTCGTCGTTATTCCCTGAGAGAGAGGAGGCCAACAAACGCAGAATGGTTTAAGGCTCAAGCGCCAGGAAATCGCGCCCTGCTCCACGTAAGCCTGCAGCACACACCGTTACCGTGATAAGTGACGAGGACGTGACAGATCCAGCAACCGTTGAGGACGCGTTGGGACGTGTCGATTCAGAAGAATGGTTGAAGGCGCTCCAGGAGGAGTACCAGTCGTTGCTGGAGCATCAGACGTGGCGTCTGGTGCCTCGACCAAAGGGCAAGCACATCATCAAGAGTGGATGGGTTCTCCGTTACAAGCGAAAGGAAAACGGCTCCGTGGAAAGAAGAAAAGCTCGATTCGTTGCGAAGGGATATTCGCAGAAAGAAGGCGTGGACTACTTGGAGACTTACGCGCCAGTGATGAAAGGGGCGACCTTTCGGACAGCACTCGCGTGGCAGCTCACGAGGGGATGGTGTTACGCCAATACGACGTCAAGACGGCGTTTCTCAACGGCAATCTCAAGGAGGAGATATACATCGAGCAACCAGAAGGTTTTGTGATTGTGGGAAGGAAGACTGGGTTTGTCTTCTCTTGAAGACCTTGTATGGTTTGAAGCAATCACCTCTTGGATGGAACGAGGTTTTGGATGAGTTTCTCATCTCGATAGGCTTCACACGTTCGCTCTCGGATCCCTGTCTTTACTACCGACGCAACGGCGAGAGGTTATCGTTATAGTTGTCTATGTTGACGACCTAGTGCACGCGTGTCCTGATCAGGAAGAGGCAGACGCGTTTCAAGACGACTCAAGCGTCGGTTTACGGTCACAAGCCAGGGGGAGCCAAGATACGCGGTTGGAACCCAAGTTCGCTACAATCAACACGAGAGGTGTGCGTATCAAGCAGGAGGCCTAATCATCTCGATGATGAAGAAGCTACGAGTGCCAGAAGGACATCTCAAGAAACTTCCGCTAAGGCCAGGAACGCGTCTCAGACGCGTTGAAGACAACGAGACTCCATTGGAAGAAGTGGAGGGACTAGCCTATCGAACTGTGGTCGGTTCATTGATGTACGCGATGGTTAATTCGCGTCCCGACGTGGCATTTGCAGTTGGAATGCTGGCGCGCTACCAGGCGCGTCCTGGACATGAGCACTGGGAGTGTGCTCGTGATTTAGTCGGGTATTACAGTTGACGCGTAGTTGGGATAAGCTATTCGCGTCAAGGGAACAAGTTGAAGCTTGAAGGATTCAGCGACGCGGATCTTGGGAACGATCCGGACGAGAAGAAGTCAATCAGTGGATTCGTCATCATGCTGAATGGAGGAGCTGTGATGTGGGGTGCGCGTAAACAAGCTCAGTAGCTGTTTCCAGCGCAGAGCCGAGTACGTCGCGTTGAGTGAGGCATCGTCGGAGCTCATCTGGTTGAAGCAGCTTCTGGAGGAGATAGGATACTCCTTTGACGATCCACCAACGCTTTGGTGTGATAACACGGCAGCAGAGGCCATTGCAAAGAACCCCATCATCAGCTCGAGGACGCGACACGTGGATCTTCGATTCCACGCGGTTAGAGATCGCGTTGCCAAGCGTTTGCTTCAGGTGGAGCACATTGGAACCAAGGAACAGCCTGCAGACATGCTCACGAAGGGGCTGGCGCGTAGGACCTGGAGAGGTGTCGTGAACGCGTGGGGATGGTAGTCGTTGATGATATGCTTCAAAGATGGGGGAGCCAGAGAAGTCGTGAGTAAAGTTCACGAAAGGGGGAGAATGTTGGGTTTCGCTCACTTGACTCACAAGGACGCGTCAGGATCACTCGCACCATTAGTCCGCGGCGTGGGCGCAACACTAGAGTGCTCTGGAATTTACGTGTCGTTAGAGTTGAGCGCGAACGCGCCCACTGGACTTCTCATTTACATTCTGGACTCGTTTGAATTTCCATTTTGATTTACCTTCCTTGATTGGTTTATTTTCTTTATGCCACTTTAATTATAACTCTACCTGTTTGTGATTGGATATTCCCTTCTAGCCTTTATTCCCTTTGTTCCCGTCAAGGCTCTCTGATTTGTTTATCTTTGTAGTGGAGAGTTTAACACGTGAGTGTACGCGTCTCCGATAGGTTTACCTTTGTGTTGTCTTTCCTCTTTACTTGTTCGTTTTGTTTAGTATTTAAAGACTCGTGTGTTGAGTCGAAATAAATTAAGAACGTTGTTCGAGTAAAAGTGCGTTTAACTTTGTTTTAATTGAGCCCCGTGAACAACAAGTATTCCAACGGATGGAGTGTGCTCTGATTAGTCTTTACAGTGACGCGTAGCTTGGGCATAAGCTATTCGCGTCAAGGAACAAGTTGAGCTTGAAGGATTCAGCGACGCGGATCTTGGGAACGATCCGGACGAGAAGAAGTCAATCAGTGGATTCGTCATCATGCTGAATGGAGGAGCTGTTATGTGGGGTGCGCGTTAACAGGCGTCAGTAGCTGTTTCAAGCGCAGAGGCCGAATACGTCGCGTTGAGTGAGGCATCGTCGGAGCTCATCTGGTTGAAGCAGCTTCTGCAGGAGATAGGATACTCCTTTGACAAGCCACCAACGGTTTGGTGTGATAACACGGCAGCAGAGGCCATTGCAAAGAACCCCATCACTAGCTCGAGGACGCGACACGTGGATCTTCGGTTCCACGCGGTTAGAGATCGCGTTGCCAAGCGTTTGCTTCAGGTGGAGCACATTGGAACCAAGGAACAGCCTGCAGACATGCTTACAAAAGGGCTGGCGCGTCGGGACCTGGAGAGGTGTCGTGAACGCGTTGGGATGGTAGCCGTTGATGATGATGCTTCAGAGATGGGGGAGCCAGAGAAGTTGTGAGTAAAGTTCACGAAAGGGGGAGAATGTTGGGTTTCGCTCTCTTGACTCACGAGGACGCGTCAGGATCACTCGCACCATTAGTCCGCAGCGTCGGGCGCCCGAAAACACTATGATGCTCTGGAATTTACGCGTCGTTAGAGTTGAGCGCGAACGCGCCCAATGGACTTCTCATTTACATTCTGGACTCGTTCTAAATTTCCCACTTTGATTTACCTTCCTTGATTGGTTTATTTTCTTTATGCCAGTTTAATTATAATTCTACCCGTTTGTGATTGGACATTCCCTTCTAGCCTTTATTCCCTTTGTTCCCGTCAAGGCTCTCTGATTTGTTTATCTTTGTAATGGAGAGTTTGACGCGTTAGTGTACGCGTATCCGATAGGTTTATCCTTGTGTTGTCTTTCCTCTTTACTTGTTCGTTTTGTTTCAGTATTTAAAGACTTGTGTGTTGAGTCGAAATAAATTAAGAACGTTGTTCGAGCAAAAGTGCGTTTAACTTTGTTTTAAATGAGCCTCGTGAACAACAAGTATTCAACAGTCTCTGCATGAAAAGTCTTTATGGTCTTGTGCAGGCACCGTTGTGTATCAATAACGACTTGAACACATTCCAAGTTGATCAAAGGAATTTCACGAGGTCTGCGGCGGATCCATGTCTCTACTACAAGAGGAACGGGAAGGATCTCACCATGAAAGGCGTCTATGTTGACGACATCATTGAGGCATTGACAAGCACGAAGGAATTGGATAGATCTGAGAAGAGATTCATGAGATGTTACCCTGAACGCGAGCTGCAGTTTTTGATACGTGTTGAGGTGGCAATGTCGCTATGATGGTGTGAAAGGGAAGATTGTGGTGTTCCAGCAGGGATACATCCAGAAAATGGGTCAAAAGCTGGAATTACCGAAAACCATTTTGCATTACACCCCAATGGACGCCCTGAAGAAACTGTTCAAGATGATAGATTGGCAGATATCGAAAACGAACAAGAAAGGTTAAGGATACCGCCAGTACACTGGATCCTTGATGCACGCCAAGATTGGGACGCGACCAGATATCGCGTTTGCTCTGGTTAAGGCCGCAAGATTCCAAGAGAATCCTTACCCTGCGCATTGGAATGACCTCTAACGCACTTGTAGGGGTACGGGGCTCAATTGTAATTAAAATGAATGTATTATAAAGAGAATTAAACTATAAAATGATGATGGAGTCTCCAGAGGTGACAGGGAGGTAATTACTTCGTAACTTCCATATATTAATGCTAACTACTTTTCGCAGTGCATGTAGAGGGTGGGATTTACATCAGAACTCATGACCCGTAAATCCCTCCAATTACGTATCATAAACTAAACATGAAATAATAAAGTTTAGGGATTAACGCATCCTCAAATGGAATGAGGAGCTCAATAAAACTGATCAAATCAAAGCTTGAAATAACGCGTAAATAAATAAGGTTCGGCGAAAAATAACTTAGACAAAATAACAAATGTGGGTGATTGAAAAACAAAATAGAAAGATGAATAAACCCAACAGCACTGATGGATATCTTCAGCAAACTATGCAGCTGGGGATTCAGAATGTGAAAAGAGAGCAACTAAAATTGGTGGGATATGCGGATGCCAACATGGGGACGGATCCGGCGGACATGAAGTCAACAAGTAGATTTGTGACCACACTGAATGTGGGAGCTGTTCTGTGGGGAACTAAGAATTAGGCAACGACAGCTGAGATGACAGCTGAGGCAGAATACGTGTCTCTGAGTGAGGCGTCGTCCCATATGATTTGGCTTAGTCAACTTTTGGGGGAGCTGGGATATTCATTTAACGACCCCCCAGTAATTTATGGCGACAACACAACGGCGAATGCGCTATCCAGCACGCCGATCATTCCATGTGGACAGAAGATTTCACGTTATCAGAGACAGAAGATACGCATTGATTACCTTAGTACGAAGTAACAACCTGCAGATTTGTTTACAAAAGCATTGCCACGAACTCAGTTTGAAAATTACGCACTAAGTTTGGATGGTCAAAGTAGTTGTGTAAAACTGCACGTTTAGAAAGCTGTGGGGAAGATGCTGGGCTTCATCTCTCTAGTTTGTTTTACTTACCCGCATTCTTTATTTCACTAAGTTCATTTATGCCCTCGCACTATTTCATGCCTGAATTTCTGAGTCTAAATTTATTATTCATTTTGCTGCTCATACCATTTGAGTCAGCGTTAATCCCCGCGCGTTAATACCTACGCGTGATTTGATTAAGTTGCTTAACATGTTTGTTTGTGACAATGCTGGATGAACGGATCATGAGACCTTGTTAGCGTGGAGTGCCGCCCTCATACTTATCTGTAGTGTTTCGGAAGCTTTTCATAATAATTAGTTAGTTGTCATCAGTATTATTCAGTAATCACCTCTGGAGACCTCGTCACAAGTTTACATTGGTTGTTATAAGTTTATTAGTTATTTCGTGTATTTACAAGAGCCCCGTAAACCCCTACAAGTGGTAGCACTTCATCTGGTTGGAAGAAGAAGTGCACGATCCATTTGAAGGCCAAAGAGTAGAGGAAAAGAGATGATTGTGAGAACAGCAGGAAAGAAGCAATCAGCCGAAGTCACAATCAACAGCATAAGAAGATATCAAGAGAAAACAAGATGACAAAAGAAAAGGAGAAAAAGCCTGTGATGTTTGATGTTTACATCTTTGATTGGTTAAATTTCTTTATACCAATTTAATTATAACTCTACCTGTTTGTGATTAGACATTCCCTTCTAGCCTTTATTCCCTTTGTTCCCGTTAAGGCTTTCTGATTTGTTTACCTTTGTATTGGAGAGTTAAACGTGTGAGTGTACGCGTGTCCAATAGGTTTACCTTTGTGTTGTCTTTCCTCATTACATGTTTGTTTTGTTTAAGTATTTAAAGACTCATGAGTTGAGTCGAAAAGAATTAAAAACATTGTTTGACCAAAAGTGCGTTTAACTTTATTTTAATTGAGCCCCATGAACAACAAGTATTCAACAGGCTACGGTGTGAAGAATTACATTATTCACATGGCCTATGGCTCATAAGGACATTCCGTCTAAGTCCGGTTGAGTTCCGTTATATCCCGCGTCGACGCATTATTTACGCGTCATATTGAATCCTCCCTTCTTTTCCCTTTGGGTTTTTTATTATAGTTTTTCCCCACGTTTATAGGGTTTTTATTGAAGGAGGTGGGCGCGCATATGTGCCGTTTATGTGTCTGTGCATATGTTGTGTCTATTATTTATTTGTATTTTGTGTATTACTTTAATATGAGAGATTTCTTGATTTAATTTGTACATGTTGAATTAAGTAGTTGATATTGAGTTGATCCCCCATCCTCTATCTCACGCGCGTGGCCTCGCCGTATCTCCCTTCACTCCTTCTTGGATGGCAGCCCACCCCTCTACCCCCTGCCACCTGGTGAAGCCGCAATCCAGCTGTTTGAAGCAGAAGGCTGCGATGGGAGCCCAAGGGTCCTCCTCATTGTCAGTGTCCTTTAGCTTAGGCTTGGTCGGCTACATTCCACTCTGATGATCCCCGAGCCGGTGATCGACGCTGCAGGCAGGTGATGAGTGAGGTTACCCTGTGCCAGCTCGTGAGGCAACGAGATCATCACGTTCCAAAAGGTGCCATAGCAGGAAGGCAAGGAGGCTTTCAGCCATCCCCGATCGCCAGGAGACGATCTGGTGCTCCACATTGGTTTATTAGCAAGGTAAGTCGACATAGAAGATACTAAACACGTTCCCTTCTCCCTTCATTAAGCAGAATCTCGCGATCACTCACCCACACCATCGCCACAACCACAACATCACTTAGATTCAGGAGTACATTCCTGTCCCTAGGTGCTCTGTGGACTTGCTCTGCTGGAGCAACTCCTTTACTCTTCTCCCCTACCCCCTAGTCGAAGCTAGGTAGGGAGGGATGGGTCAAGAGAAGATCACAGTGGGGGCCCAACCTAAAATGGGTGTTTTGGTGAGTTCTCGTCGGTTTTTGCTTCTTTTTCGTTATTTCTTTTGCAAACCCGACATCACCTCCGCTCTGGACCAACCTGGACGCGTTCCCCCGCCGAAACTGGACCTCTGGATGTGTTCTGGATGTGCCTGGATCTCCTACCTCTCTCCATGCATGCCTGGAATCATCTCGTGTCACCTACCATTGTTCTGGCCATTGTTCCAATTCTGGGACAGGCTGGGATGATGGAAGGGCACCAGAGACCACACCATCACTGCATCACCACTATGCCGCGTTCTCACGCCGCGTGGGTCATGCTTAAAGTGATACCTACCTCTCTAGATCGAGTCCCTGGACTCTTACCTTATCTACTGAGAAACATTGGCTATTAGAACTCGATCCCTCGACTTCTAGGCCTCACCTTGCTTCTAAAGCTAAATCCGAGCGTGTTCTACACACCCTCGTCAAATTTCGAGCTTCTAGCTCGTATTTTTCATATTTGACTTAGTATAGTCAATGATACTATGTAGCGTACCTTTGCGGTGCACTACATTTCTCACAAAAAATACTTGTCCCACCACCATAGCTAGGCCAGAAATCCGAAGCCAGTGATGGTGGTGTGAGAAGTCAACCAAAACGCACCCTATTGCGGTGCTTGAAAACGATTTAGAAAGGTCTACGCGACCTTTCCAAAGTTCAAAAGAGTTTTCGCTTTTAACTCTTGTTTTGACGACAAAATCTCTGTCTCCCCTTTTTATGTGGGGGGACTTAGAAAATATTTTGAAAATACAAAGATTTGGTACCCACTATCAGAGTGGATACCAAGATCGACACAAACATAATTAATAAAGAATTTGACAAGAGACTTTATTGACAACAGCTTACTACTACAACAAGTAAGGATGCTTTGGCGCATCTTATATGCACTCACTTACTTACATAATCCTTCCTCCCAGTGTCCTCTCACCGTGACGATCAAAACTGGAGGGAAAGGGGGCACGAAAAACGAAGGGTTAGTGACGACTACCCACTCAAAGAAAAAGGAAAGGTCGAGAAAAGAGACCCAAACTTACCAGAGCCGGCATCCCTGAGAATGCCCGCCTCTTCCACATAAAGGCAGGCCGCGATCTCCCCGCCATCCGAGAGGCCTCCACCCGCATGATCTCGGGTTTTTACTCTCAGTGTGCGCTCTTTCATATACCTATTTGTGAGGAGAACCTAACGAGGTTTTTGAGAAACCAAAACAGAGGACGGAACGATCGTTCTGAACCTTACCTTAACGCCGCCGAGTGTGAAGCCCGCAAGATCACTGTCCTTGATCCTAGCGCCACCGTTGGGCAGCACCAAAGGATTCTCTCCCACAATCCTCAAGGCCACCCAACCTCCTCCAACCGTCGCCCTCCTCCTTCTCGTGAGGCTCCGGTTTCAAAGAAGACTCCAGCCTCCTCTGGCTCCCGTCATCCTGGCCATGTTAGTAATGACGGCCTCTCTCACCTGGCCTCCTCGTCTAGTGCTCCTCTTCGTGACAGTCGCCGTCACACCAGGGACTCCTCCCCCATGGATGAGGATGAAGTAGTCCTCGTCGGCTACTCTCCCCCCACCAACCAGCTCAAGGCAGGCTTCGAACCCGCCACCTTTGAGCACTCAAACGGCAAAGGCAAAGAACCGCTCATCGAGTATGATGAGGTCTTCCTCCATCCCAAAGTAGGCGATTCCTCCGCCTATGAAGAGTTAGTAGGTGCTGATCGCGATCGCGCTATTCTCCAACGTAGTGAAGGTCGTCTCAGTCCTCTCACCTTGGTGACAGTCCGTCCGAGGGTACCCCCTCCTCCTCCCCCTCGTGACGATGGACCATCCCGCCGTCTTGACGACCCCACGACCTCCCGTCACCGCTCCACTAGCACCAACCCTCGCGAAAAGGAGCCAGGCAGCAACCGATTTAACATCGATGCCGTGCTTGACCTTGCTGAGCGCTTGAAAGGCCTAGGCATGGAGGTTCATATTAGCGAGAGTAAGCTTAAGAGCAACTCCACTTACCGTAACGAGAAGCTCGCCTCCTTCACTGCACTCGTTGATGAGCGTCGCAAATACCTCTACAAGACCATTAGTGGGATAAGAGAGTTGCTTGTTGACTGTACCTCTGAGCTCCAGTCGCTCCTGGGTACCCGTCAACCCACCATCCGCCAGCTTGGAGACGAGCCTACCTACTCTGATGGTGCTCTCGTCTCCATCCGCCATGATTGGAATAGCGTCCTAATCGAAAGTCAGCTGAAGGTCAAAGAGGCTCGTAAAAAGCAACTCACCTTGGAACGACCTCTTCCTCCCCTTCAGCATTGACTCCATCGTCGGCTCCGGCTCCTCCTCGTCGCCATGGCATGGAGGTTCGACTTCCTCCCAACCACCCCCTTTTGCGTCGGGACGAGCAAACAGTCATTGATGTGGATGGTGAGTCCCGTACCGACACCACCACCGCATCAGTCGGCTCAGTCAGTGATGATGATGATCACCACGACCCTCGCCAGGTAGCCCCTCCCGTCCCCTCCGTTAGACGTAAGGCTCCTCGCTTCCAATCGTCTAGTTCCCGAGTCCATGGTGTGGAGGATTCTAGGCACAAGAAGTTAGATGTTGATGGGATTACTCGTCGACTTACCCTCCTCCAGTATCGACAACGTCGGTCTGGGCCTCTACCTCCTGCTCGTAAGCCTCTTGTCTTCGTTAAGAGGGCTAAGACGACTGTGGATAGCGTTAGTGACTCAATGCAAGTTAATCAAACTTCCACCGAGCTCCCAACCTCTCTCCTTCCACTGATGTTGCGCCGAATGCATCCCCCATCACTTGTGAGGACCCCGCAGCCGCTTTTCCCCGCACGACCCTCTCCGTCGGCGACGATGAAGAAAGCCCTGTTAATGATGGTGAGCCGATTGCAGTTGATGATGATGTTAGTCCCTCATCAACTCCACCAGGCTCACCTTATCCCACTTTACGGGACCTCGTCCTTGATGCCACCCCTTAGGCAAACAATGTAATGATGGAATCATTCCTCTTACCTTGTCTTTTTTCCTCTTCTGTAGTGATAGAACATCATTAGATTTAATAGATTCCTTCCCTCTTCTTACCTACATCATGACGGTATCAAGATTTTGAAGACGAAATTTATTAATTTGAAAAATACATTATGTATGATGGGGTCGGAAGACAAACACGCCATTTGGCGTAATCCGTCTCTCCCTCCAAAAATCATGATGTAACCATGCAAACGTTAACTACCCCGTTAACGTTTCCATGACTTTCAAAGGTATCTCCTTATTGGGAGATCCCTTTGCCCATCGCATCCTTGGGCTTCGAGTCGCCCATGCCGATGCATAGAACGTTTTGTGGATGATCTCTTAGCGATTTACTCGCTAGATCTCCACACACCCTCCACACAACTGGAATAAGAAAAAGATGGAGCATACCCTTTTTTACAACAGAAACCCATCCGACGCCTTCTTCTTCAAGGCTACCTTAACGACAAATATCCACAGAGGACGACCTGCCGTTCACGAGACTTGGTGGTTCCTCTTCGTCACACTAACTTTGTGAGTACACCTTTGCTTCTTCGTCTTTTATCACTACGTTGCAACTGTCGACGAGATAACGGCCAACGGGAGTGTCCTTTTCATCCTCGTCTCTTCCACCTTACGGACCTTACCTTCGACGCCGTCGTCTACTCGAGATCTCGCCGTGAGAGAGCTTCCCTCGATTACCTCGCCTCTCACCGCGATTGCCTGTTCACACGGGCAGATCTCTTTCAATTCCTTGGACCTGGACCTGTTTCCACAGCTCCTCGTCACTTGGAACCACCATTTCATCTCGAGCTTACCTTGGATCCTCGTTTTACGACGATCCCAGCTCCAGGTGCCGCTCGAGCTTTTTCTGCTCCAGCACAACCTCCACGCGTTTCCACGCCTGGAACTCCGGCAGTTTCATCTGTCCAAACATCTACTGCTGCTCTTGTTTCACAACAGCAACTCTTTTCTCCCTCCTTACCGGCTTTTTCGCCGCTTACGAGTGTGAGCTTACTTCCTGTTGGACCTCCTCGTCCAACTATTAATCCGTCTCGTCTTATTCATCAGATTATACCTTCTGACGACGACGAATACGTTCCCGACAACGCTGACGAGGCTTTTGACGATATCGAGTCTGAAGTTTCCCTCACCCGTCGCCGTCGATCATACACATTGGACCCGAGCTTTCCTTCTCGCTCTGTTCATTCCAACCTTTCTTGGATCCAGCCAGGTCCAACTCCTGCTGCTTCCAGTGAATTAGTTGACGCTTCACGCGTTATCCCAGTTACAACCGCTGAGATTCATCTCGTGCAGTTCGTTTTCACATACAGATAACGACGGTCGGTCTTTTACTAGCCCACCTTCACCTATACCTCCCGTTCCACTATGTCTGGTGCCGGTGGTTCCACTTCTTTTTCCAGGTCCTCGTCCACTGCCTCTTTGGCTGGATCTGGTAAGATCAAAGATGGCATGAATGCCAAGAGTGCAAAGGATGATATGGCTACGGTGGTTCTTGACTCACCGCAGCCTGCGTCCATCTATCGCTTCATAGCGAAGATTGAGAGTATCCTCTCACAGTACGTTACTGATCCGACTAACCGGATCTTGCTCGTCCCTTTGACGATCTGGAGCACGCTTTCCGCGTGACCTGGAACCCTGTCATAAACTTACGACCCCCAGTTGATACTGTGGCTCATCTGGTTCCTAGAGCCTCAACGACGTTGAGTCAACTTCAGAAGGTCCTTCGCCGTAACTTTGCTCCTAATACGGACGAGTCGGATCTTGTTACAAAAGTTGAGCAGTTTCAATGGGACACCTCCCGCATGGGTCCTCTTGAAGCTCTCAATAAACTGACGTATCTTAACACGTCTTTACCTTTTGCTAATCGTCTCAGCGACGACAGGCTTAAAACCATCCTTATTTCAGGATGTCAAGACGACCGATGGAAGTCGCTCGTCAAGA
>JAHLKC010000312.1:0-15509 GCA_025449115.1 Chytridium lagenaria
TGGAGGAGGGATTGTTTTTCGAAGTGCTACCAATTGTGAGGGAACGTCCTTAATTAGGGAAGTTCCGAGGAATATTGTGATATTCTAACAATAAAGAGATAGTTTTCTAGATTTTTTATTTAATGTCCAGTTGTCCTTTTTATAGTGACGAAGAACAAAGGTAAGCGAAAAAGCGCGTAAAAAAAGGAGAAAGAAAAGCGCGTAAAAGAATAGAAAAAGGGACGCGAAAAGGTGAGCGTTCATGGAAAAAAGGAGGGGTCCTTCTTCAGAAGACTGTAGCGACGTCTCGTCGTTAAACGACGTTGTCGGGGTCCTCATCACGAGAAGGAAAGGGGTCGACCGGTGCTAGATAGGGGTCGACGATGGAAAAAGAAAAGGAAGGAAAGTAAAGATGGAAAAGAGAGTTAGCCTTTTTTAGAAAGGTGGAAAAAAAAGGGAAAAACAAACATAGAAAGAATTATCACTTATGGAAAGAAATTCATCGTGGAAAATATCGTTCATGGAAAAAAAAGATTAAAGGTGAGACAAGGATTTCTATAATATCCGTAGGGAAAATGGTTTTTCCGTGACACCCCCCTACAAGAGCCGAAGGGGTCGAGGCGATGACGGAAAGGAAAAACCAAAGAAGAATGAAGAGAAGAAAGGAAAAGGGACTTATAAAGGAGAAAGAAAAGAAAAAGGAAAGTAAAGAAATGAGAAAAGAAATCGCGCAAATGGAGACAAAAACGCGTAGAGAGGGAGACGAATTCGCGTTCTATGGGACCGGGAGGGACAGTTATTCTTCAGAAGGTATATCTTGAGTTGGATTTCAGGGAAGTCTTTGTGGAGGACGAGTTGTTGAGATATGAGCTTGACGTCGGCCTTATTTTATCGCGGAGTTCCTGGTCGAAGGGAAGCCAGTGTTATAACCGGTGAGTGATTTTGCCACTTTATGAGTGCTGTCGTTGTCCTCTTCCTTTGAGTGTTTGAGGGTGCGAAGGGCAAGAAGGCGTTCGACGGATCGTTCTGCTTGAGGAAGGGACGAGAGGGTGAGGCCCGTCAGTGTCCCAGTAGTATGGACGGAGTTTCTCTGGATGAATGACTGGATGAATACCCCAGGACTGAGGGAGCTCGAGGCGATAGGATGTGCCGACGCGTTCAATAATCTTGTAGGGACCGGTGTACACTGGGCCGAGCTTCTTGGATGGTCGATCTCGAGCGTTTGGTGGAAAACGTCTTTGGCGTGGAGGAACGAGGTCGCCGACTTGAAAGGGGTCTTCAGTCTTCGTCGGTTTGCTTGTTCGGCTTGCCGGTCTTGAGCGTCTTGAATGGCGATCTTGGCTTGGAGTACCAGGTTAAGGTTCGGAGAGGCATGGGATCCATTGGCGTGAGGAGAGATCGAAGGGAGCGTGGATGTCGTCCGGTGTCGAGCATGAAAGGTGTGTAGCCTGTGAAGCGTTCATTGTGTCGTTGATGGCGTGTTCAACGATGTGCAAGTACTGATCCCAATCGTTTTGGTAGAAGTGGACGAACTCACGGAGGGCTTGGATGATCCACTGATTTTTGTTTTCAGTTGGCCGTCGGTTTGAGGATGGTAGGAGGAGGAGATGGTCTGCTTGACGCGGAGGGACTTCATCAACGCGTTCCAGAAGTCGCTGATGAATTTGGAGTCCGATCACTGATGATGTGTTTTGGAGGCCGTGGTGTCGCCATACTGTCCGTAGGAAGAGTTCAGCGATGTCTTGAGCGGTGGATGTGGTGTTTGTTGCAGCAATGTGACGCGTTTTGATGCTGAGTCAACGACAACCATGATGTAATCGAGTTGGTGTCGAGAGTAGTCGGCATGGGGCCCATGAAGTCGATAGAACGGTTTCCCAGCGGTGCTCGGGGGCATTGTGAGGCTCCAGTAAGCCGTAGGGAGGTGGCGGGCGACCTTGTTGCGTTGGCAGGAGTCGCAGAACTTGACGTATCGTTTACATCATGATGGAGTCGTGGCCAGTGGTAGTTTCGGAGATCTTTCTGACGTTCGTTCCCAGTTATTGTGGATAACTGGTCCTTCTTGTGAGCTAGACGAATGAGCCGTTGACGGATGAAGAGGGACGTAAAGCCGAAGGTCGTTCCCGCCGTGTAGTAGAGAAGTCCTGCTGAGAAGTAACGTAAACGCCGTCTTCAGATGCTTGGGATTTGAGTTGGCGAAAATCGGCCTTGGGGTTTACGTTGTCGTCAAGATAGGTGTTGATGTCTTTGAAGAACTCATCCGTTGGTAGGGCGTTCTTGATGTCGTCTAGAATGTCATTGGTGATGGTCGAAAGGGAATTCAACGAGACGTGAGGATCGGTGGCGGCGTCCTTGGCATGTGGTCGTCTGGAGAGAGCGTCAGCATGGTGTTCCAGTTTCCTGGCGTCCATTCTATGACGAAGTCTTGGGCAAGGAGGTCTGCCAGCCATCGATGGTGGACGGGACGGAGCTTGGGTTGATCCAGGATGTATTGAGGGAGCGATGATCCGTGAACACCTTGACCTGTCGTCCCGTGATGTAGTGACGGTGAGTTCTGAAGGCTTCGACCAGGCGAGGATTTCTCCGAGATGGTGGTATTTGCGTTCGCTGACGTTGCATTTTCTTGACGCGTAGGCGATGGGTACTTCTGTCCCTCGTCATCAGGTTGGGCGACGTAACTGCCGACGGCTGATTCGGACCAGTCGGTGTAGAGATGAACGGGTCTTGTTGGATCGAAGAGACTGAGGACTTGAGGGGAGATGAGAGCTCTTGACCTTCTCGAAGACCGCTTGACTTGCGGAGACCAGATGAAGGAGCGGGGCGTTTCTTGTTTCCGGCACCTCTTAGGAGTTCAGTCAGAGGGGCGAGAAGACTGGCGTGTCGAGAATGAATCGATGAATCGTGTTTGCAGACCTATGAAGGAGCGAGTTCTGTCCAGGAGGTAGGGGATTCGAAATCTTGAATAGCCTTAACTCGTGATGGAAGGACCTCTAGGTGACCGCGAGAAACGTGGAACCCTAGGTATTCGACTTCGGAGTGAAGAAGGCGCACTTGTGAAGGCGGCAATGAAGTTGTGTTCCTGAAGTCGGGCCAGACTTTGCGTAAGTGCTCTTCATGTTCCTCCTGTGTTTCTGAAATACCAAGATGTCGTCCATGTAGGCGATGAGGAACTCGTCGACGTAGTCTTGAAAATGCTGTTGACCATTGACTGGAAGGTGGCTGGGGCGTTTGCGAGACCGAAAGGCATAACGACCCATTCAAAGTGGCCGTACTTGGTGCGAAGGCAGTCTTGTGGGTATCTCGGGGTGATGCGAATTTGATGATATCCAGGCGAGGTCGAGTTTGAGAAATACTTGGCCTTACGAAGCCTGTCGAGGATTCGGTGATATTGGGAGTGCCGTTCTGTTCTTGACTGTTCTTGTTAAGGGCGCGGTAATCGATGACTAACCTAAGTTTGCCGGCCTGGCGATGTAGAAGATAGGAGCGCCGTATGCGAGGATGATGGCTTGATTCTCCCATTGTCGAGGAGAAACTCGAGCTCTTTCTTGAGGATGCGAGTTCTTCTTCTGAGAGAGGGTAGATGGGGCGATGTGGGGCTTTGCGTGGAATCCTCGAGCTCGATCTTGTGATTGAAAGACGTGAAGGAGGAGTGCCAATGTATTCCGAGAAGACGGTGGGGAATTCCTTGACCATTGCTTGATATTGTCTGGGAGGTTAGCGAGAACCTGAGCATCCTTGTCGTTGGCGTCGCTTGTGGTTTGAGTATGTGTCTTGCTCTGGAGGGGGAGACGCGTCGAGAGAGGTAGTGACAGGAGGCGGATAGCATTTGCGAGTCCTTGATGTTGACGACTCCGATTCTTGCTCCAGGCTGTTTTGCGAGTTTTGAAGGTCTTGGCCGAGATGTGATCGACTTGGATGGGGGAGTAGTCCTTGCAGATCCAACGATGGTCGGCGAACATGACGGTATTGTTTTTCCAGTCGATGCGAGGGTTGATTGCAGTTAACCAGTCCTTCCCTAGGATGACATCGTAAGCGATAGGGGCGGAAACAAAATCTTGAGAGACGGTGTATCGGTCGATGTTGAGGGTAAGGTTCTTAAAGAGGCGTCCGCGAACCGTTCTTGAGGTGGGTGCGGCGAGTTTTATATTGAACTTGTCTTCTTAGTGGGGATGAGACCGAATAAGCGAGGGATTCTTTGACGAAGGAGTGAGTGGCTCCTCCGTCTATAAGGATCTTGGCGGTTCGGTTGTTGATCGTGCCTTGAATGACGAGAAGGCTTTCGTAAGATTCTTGAGGCCTGAGGTGATGGCTTGCTAAGGTGGAGTGTTGATGAGGTCTTTTAGAGGTGTTTGCGAGGAGGGGAGCATCGTCACCAGTGGGTTCGCGGGTCCACTGTTGACTTTGCGCGCTCGACCTCTGGACTTGGGTGCAGCCCAGAGGGAGCGCGCGTCACTGGGTCTTTAAGTCTGAGAGCCAGCCTGTCGGCTGTTGCCGACGGTGAGCTCTTCTTCTTCTTCTTCGTCATCGTCGTCCTCGTAGGCCTCGAAGTTGTTGGAGCGGCTTTGTTTTGGGCGACGAATACCGGGGGCGTTGCAGTCCTCGTACTTGTGTCATGTGAGCGGCAGTAGGTGCACCAACCGTTGTTGCGATAGGTGAGTTTTTCTTGTTCGGTAAGCCTGGTACGAGTGGCTTGGGTATTGTCGATTTCCATGGGAGCGGGTCCTTGGTTACTTGGCTTGTCTCTAGGTCGAAAATTCCGCCGATGACCCTGCTGTCTCTACCTTGCTGTCACGGGATGGTTTCCTTCACGCCATGGAAATCGTCGAGCCGTTCGGTTTCTCTCTGAAGACGAACGAGGTCGTTCTGGATTTGGAAGAGGTCTTCGTTGGTACGCAGGATGGACTTGAGACCACGTCGGTACTTGTACAGAGGATGACTTCAGGGTAATGATACCGGATCCTTCGATGGCTGCCACTAATTCGTTGAACTGCTGCGATAGAGTGTGGCCGCCTTCTTCTGTTCGATTTGTCGAGAGCATCCAAAGCTTGTTGGAGGGTGAGGGAGGACGAGAAGGCGTCGCGAACCCACTTGCAGTAGTCAGACCATGTCATGGAGTGTCGAGTCGGGGTCGATCCTTCGCCAGTAGGTGAGCGCAATGCCGTCGAGGCCGGTGGAGATCCAATCAACGTAGGTCTTCTGATTGCGGTATCTTGGTTCCTCAAAGTCTCCAAGGAAGTCGTAAAGCCGGGCGTCTTCTGCAGATTGATGGAGGTATTCGTCAATAGCGGCTTGGGCTTCGTGAGCGGGTTTCTTTCGAAGGTCACCGTTGAAGGTGGGAGGCTTGCGAGACGTGATACGGAACTCTGGGAGTCTTGGACTGGAATCTTGATCAGACTCTTGAGGGACCGAGGAGACTTGATCAAGCCTTGCCTGAAGGGAGGCAATCTGTTCTTGGAGGCTGTAACGACATGGCAACCTGGTTGAGGAGAGCGGGTTCGGGAGAGCCTTGATGGGACATGTTGACGTGAGGTGGTCAAGAGGGATGGAGGAGGGATTGTTTTTCGAAGTGCTACCAATTGTGAGGGAACGTCCTTAATTAGGGAAAGTTCCGAGGAATATTGTGATATTGTAACAATAAAGAGATAGTTTTCTAGAAGTGTTTTATTTAATGTCCAGTTGTCCTTTTTATAGTGACGAAGAACAAAGGTAAGCGAAAAAGCGCGTAAAAAGAAAGGAGAAAGAAAAGCGCGTAAAAGAATAGAAAAAGGGACGCGAAAAGGTGAGCGTTCATGGAAAAAAGGAGGGGTCCTTCTTCAGAAGACTGTAGCGACGTCTCGTCGTTAAACGACGTTGTCGGGGTCCTCATCACGAGAAGGAAAGGGGTCGACCGGTGCTAGATAGGGGTCGACGATGGAAAAAGAAAAAGGAAGGAAAGTAAAGATGGAAAAGAGAGTTAGCCTTTTTTAGAAAGGTGGAAAACAAAGAGGAAAAACAAACATAGAAAGAATTATCACTTATGGAAAGAAATCTCATCGTGGAAAATATCGTTCATGGAAAAAAAAGATTATAAGGTGAGACAAGGATTTCTATAATATCCGAGGGAAAAATGGTTTTTCCGTGACATTGACATGTGAGGGAACGTCCTTAATTAGGAAAGTTCCGAGGAATATTGTGATATTGCTAACAATAAAGAGATAGTTTTCTAGATGTTTTTATTTAATGTCCAGTTGTCCTTTTTATAGTGACGAAGAACAAAGGTAAGCGAAAAAGCGCGTAAAAAGAAAGGAGAAAGAAAAGCGCGTAAAAAGAATAGAAAAAGGGACGCGAAAAGGTGAGCGTTCATGGAAAAAAGGAGGGGTCCTTCTTCAGAAGACTGTAGCGACGTCTCGTCGTTAAACGACGTTGTCGGGGTCCTCATCACAAGAAGGAAAGGGGTCGACCGGTGCTAGATAGGGGTCGACGATGGAAAAAGAAAAGGAAGGAAAGTAAAGATGGAAAAGAGAGTTAGCCTTTTTAGAAAGGTGGAAAAAAAAGGGAAAAACAAACATAGAAAGAATTATCACTTATGGAAAGAAATTCATCGTGGAAAATATCGTTCATGGAAAAAAAAGATTAGAAAGGTGAGACAAGGATTTCTATAATATCCGAAGGGAAAATGGTTTTTCCGTGACACCCCCCTACAAGAGCCGAAGGGTTCGGAGGCGATGACGGAAAGGAAAAACCAAAGAAGAATTGAAGAGAAGTAAAGGAAAAGGGACTTATAAAGGAGAAGAGGAAAAGAAAAAGGAAAGTAAAGAAATGAGAAAGAAATTCGCGCAAATGGTGACAAAAACGCGTAAGGTAGGGAGACGAATTCGCGTTCTATGGGACCGGGAGGGACAGTTATTCTTCAGAAGGTATATCTTGAGGTTGGATTTCAGGGAAGTCTTTGTGGAGGACGAGTTGTTGAGATATGAGCTTGACGTCGGCCTTTATTTTATCGCGGAGTTCCTGGTCGAAGGGAAGCCAAGTGTTATAAACCGGTGAGTGATTTTGCCACTTTATGAGCGCCTGTCGTTGTCCTCTTCCTTTGAGTGTTTTGAGGGTGCGAAGGGCAAGAAGGCGTTCGATGGATCGTTCTGCTTGAGGAAGGGACGAGAGGGGGTGAGGCCCATCAGTGTCCCAGTAGTATGGACGGAGTTTCTCTGGATGAATGACTGGATGAATACCCCAGGACTGAGGGAGCTCGAGGCGGTAGGATGTGCCGACGCGTTCAATAATCTTGTAGGGACCGGTGTACACTGGGCCGAGCTTCTTGGATGGTCGATCTCGAGCGTTTGGTGGCAAAACATCTTTGGCGTGGAGGAGGACGAGGTCGCCGACTTGAAAGGGGTCTTCTAGTCTTCGTCGGTTTGCTTGTTCGGCTTGCCGGTCTTGAGCGTCTTGAATGGCTATCTTGGCCTTGGAGTACCAGGTTTTAAGGTTTCGGAGAGGCATGGGATCCATTGGCGTGAGGGAGAGATCAAGAAGGGAGCGTGGATGTCGTCCGGTGTCGAGCATGAAAGGTGTGTAGCCTGTCGAAGCGTTCATTGTGTCGTTGATGGCGTGTTCAACGATATGCAAGTACTGATCCCAATCGTTTTGGTAGAAGTGGACGAACTCACGGAGGGCTTGGATGATCCACTGATTTTTGTTTTCGGTTTGGCCGTCGGTTTGAGGATGGTAGGAGGAGGAGATGGTCTGTTTGACGCGGAGGGACTTCATCAACGCGTTCCAGAAGTCGCTGATGAATTTGGAGTCCCGATCACTGATGATGTGTTTTGGAAGGCCGTGGTGTCGCCATACTGTCCGTAGGAAGAGTTCAGCGATGTCTTGAGCGGTGGATGTGGTGTTTGTTGCAGCAATGTGGACGCGTTTTGATGCTGAGTCAACGACAACCATGATGTAATCGAGATTGGTGTCGAGAGTAGTCGGCATGGGGCCCATGAAGTCGATAGAAACGGTTTCCCAGCGGTGCTCGGGGGCATTGTGAGGCTCCAGTAAGCCGTAGGGAAGGTGGCGGGCAACTTTGTTGCGTTGGCAGGAGTCGCAGAACTTGACGTATCGTTTTACATCATGATGGAGTCGTGGCCAGTGGTAGTTTCGAGAGATCCTTTCTGACGTTCGTTCCCAGTTATTGTGGATAACTGGTCCTTCATTGTGAGCTAGACGAATGAGCCGTTGACGGATGACAAGAGGGACGTAAAGCCGAAGGTCGTTTCCCGCCGTGTAGTAGAGAAGTCCCCTGCTGAGGAAGTAACGTAGAACGGCTGTCTTCAGGTGCTTGGGGATTTTGAGTTGGCGAAAATCGGCCTTGGGGTTTACGTTGTCGTCGAGGTAGGTATTGATGTCTTTGAAGAACTCGTCAGTTGATAGGGCGTTCTTGATGGCGTCTAGGATGTCGTTGGTGATGGTCGAAAGGGAATTCAACGAGACGTGCGGATCGGTGGCGGCGTCCTTGGCATGTGGTCTTCTGGAGAGAGCGTCGGCAATGGTGTTCCAGTTTCCTGGAGTCCATTCTATGACGAAGTCTTGGGCAAGGAGGTCTGCCAGCCATCGATGGTGGACGGGACGGAGCTTGGGTTGGTCCAGGATGTATTGGAGGGAGCAATGATCCGTGAACACCTTGACCTGTCGTCCCGTGATGTAGTGACGGTGAGTTCTGAAGGCTTCGACCAGAGCGAGGATTTCTCCGAGATATGGGTGGTATTTACGTTCACTAACGTTACATTTTCTTGACGCGTAGGCGATGGGTACTTCATGTCCTTCGTCGTCGGGTTGGGCTACGTAACTGCCGACGGCTGATTCGGACCAATCAGTGTAGAGATGAACGGGTCTTGTTGGATCGAAGAGACTAAGGACTTGAGGGGAGATGAGGGCTCTCTTGACCTTCTCGAAGACCGATTGACTTGCCGGTGACCAGATGAAAGGAGCGGGGCGTTTCTTGTTTCCGGCACCTCTTAGAAGTTCGGTCAGAGGGGCGAGAAGGCTGGCGTGTCGAGAAATGAATCGGTGAATTGTGTTTGCCAGACCTATAAAGGAGCGAAGTTCTGTCCAGGAGGTAGGAGGCTCGAAGTCTTGAATGGCCTTAACTCGTGAGGGAAGGACCTCTAGGTGACCGCGGGAAACGTGAAACCCTAGGTATTCGACTTCAGAGGTGAAGAAGGCGCATTTGTGGAGGCGGCAATGAAGCTGATGTTCCTGAAGTCGGGCCAGAACCTTGCGTAAGTGCTCTTCATGTTCCTCCTGAGTTTCTGAAAATATCAAGATATCGTCCATGTAGGCAATGAGGAACTCGTCGACGTAGTCTTGAAAAATGCTGTTGACCATTGACTGGAAGGTGGCTGGGGCGTTTGCTAGACCGAAGGGCATGACGACCCATTCAAAGTGGCCATACTTGGTGCGGAAGGCGGTCTTGTGGGTATCCTCGGGAGTGATGCGAATTTGATGATATCCGGAGGCGAGGTCAAGTTTGGAGAAGTACTTGGCCTTGCGGAGTCTGTCGAGGATTTCGGTGATATTCGGAAGTGCCGTTCTGTTCTTGACGGTGTTCTTGTTAAGGGCGCGGTAATCGATGACTAATCTGAGTTTGCCGGCCTGGGCGATGTAGAAGATGGGAGCGCCGTATGCTGAAGATGATGGCTTAATTCTCCCATTGTCGAGGAGAAACTCGAGCTCTTTCTTGAGTGAGGCGAGCTCTTCTTCTGAGAGGGATAGATGGGACGATGTGGAGGTTTTGCTGTAGGATCCTCGAGCTCGATCTTGTGATTGAAAGGACGTGAGGGAGGAGTGCCGATGTATTCCGAGAAGACGGTGGGGAATTCCTTGACCATTGCCTTGATGTTGTCGGGGAGGTTAGCGAGAACCTGAGCGTCCTTGTCATTGGCGTCGCTTGTGGTTTTGAGGATGTGGTCTTGCTCTGGAGGGGGAGACGCGTCGGGAGAGAGGTAGTGACAGGAGGCGGATAATATTTCTGCGAGATCCTTGATGTTGACGACTCCGATTCTTGCTCCAGGCTGTTTTGCGAGTTTATTGAAGGTCTTGGCCGAGATATGATCGACTTGGATGGGGTAGTCCTTGCAGATCCAACGATGGTCGGCGAACATGACGGTGTTGTTTTTCCAGTCGATGCGAGGGTTGATTGCAGTTAACCAGTCTTTTCCTAGGATGACATCGTAAGCGATAGGGGCGAGACAAATCTTGAGTGACGGTATCGGTCGATGTTGAGGGTGAGGTTCTTAAAGAGGCGTCCGCGAACCGTTCTTGAGGTGGGTGCGGCGAGTTTTATGTTGAACTTGTCTTCCTTAGTAGGGATGAGACCGAATAAGCGAGGGATTCTTGACGAAGGAGTGAGTAGCTCCTCCGTCTATAAGGATCTTGGCGGTTCGGCTGTTGATAGTGCCTTGAATGACGAGAAGGCTTTCGTAAGATTCTTGAGGCCTGAGGTGGTGGCTTGCTAAGGTGGAGTGTTGATGAGGTCTTTTAGAGGTGTTTGCGATGGAGGGGCATAGTCACCAGTGGGTTCGCGGGTCCACTGTTGACTTTTGCGCGCTCGACCTCTGGACTTGGGTTCAGCCAGAGGGAGCGCGCGTCACTGGGTCTTTAAGTCTGAGAGCCAGCCTGTCGGCTGTTGCCGACGGTGAGCTCTTCTTCTTCTCTTCCTCGTCGTCCTCGTAGGCCTCGAAGTTGTTGGAGCGGCTTTGTTTTGGGCGACGAATACCGGGGGCGTTGCAGTCCTCGTACTTGTGATCGTGTGAGCGGCAGTAGGTGCACCAACCGTTGTTGCGATAGGTGAGTTTTTCTTGTTCGGTAAGCCTGGTACGAGTGGCTTGGGTGTTGTCGATTTCCATGGGAGCGGGTCCTTGGTTACTTGGCTTGTCTCTAGGTCGAAAATTCCGCCGATGGCCCTGCTGGTCTCTGCCTTGCGTCGCGGGAATGGTTTCCTTCACGCCAATGGAAATCGTCGAGCCGTTCGTTTCTCTCTGAAGTCGAACAAGGTCGTTCTGGATCTGGAAGAGGTCTTCATTGGTACGGAGGATGGGCTTGAGACCGTCGGTACTTGTAACAGAGGATACTTCAGGGTAATGATACCGGATCCTTCGATGCTGCCACTAATTCGTTGAACTGTGTGAATAGAGTGTGGCCGCCTTCTTCTGTTCGATTTGTCGAGAGCATCCAAAGCTTGTTGGAGGGTGAGGGAGGACGAGAAGGCGTCGCGAACCCATTGCAGTAGTCACCATGTCATGGAGTGTCGAGTATCGGGTCGATCCTTCGCCAGTAGGTGAGCGCAACCGTCAGGCCGGTGGAGATCCAATCACGTAGGTCTTCTGATTGCGGTATCTTGGTTCCTCAAAGTCTCCAAGGAAGTCGTAAAGCCGGCGTCTTCTGCAGATTGATGGAGGTATTCGAATGGCGGCTTGGCTTCGTGAGCGGGTTTCTTTCGAAGGTCACCGTTGAAGGTGGGAGGCTTGCGAGACGTGATACGGAACTCTGGGAGCTTGGACTGAATCTTGGTCAGACTCTTGAGGGACCGAGGAGACTTGATCAAGCTTGCCTGAAGGGAGGCAATCTGTTCTTGGAGGCTTGGACGACATGGCAACCTGGTTGAGAGAGCGGTTCGGGAGAGCCTTGATGGGACATGTTGACGTGAGGTGGTAAAGAGGGATGGAGGAGGGATTGTTTTTCGAAGTGCTACCAATTGTGAGGGAACGTCCTTAATTAGGGAAAGTTCCGAGGAATATTGTGATATTGCTAACAATAAAGAGATAGTTTTCTAGATGTTTTTATTTAATGTCCAGTTGTCCTTTTTATAGTGACGAAGAACAAAGGTAAGCGAAAAAGCGCGTAAAAAGAAAGGAGAAAGAAAAGCGCGTAAAAAGAATAGAAAAAGGGACGCGAAAAGGTGAGCGTTCATGGAAAAAAGGAAGGGGTCCTTCTTCAGAAGACTGTAGCGACGTCTCGTCGTTAAACGACGTTGTCGGGGTCCTCATCACAAGAAGGAAAGGGGTCGACCGGTGCTAGATAGGGGTCGACGATGGAAAAAGAAAAGGAAGGAAAGTAAAGATGGAAAAGAGAGTTAGCCCTTTTTAGAAAGGTGGAAAACAAAAGGGAAAAACAAACATAGAAAGAATTATCACTTATGGAAAGAAATCTCATCGTGGAAAAAATATCGTTCATGGAAAAAAAAAGATTAGAAAGGTGAGACAAGGATTTCTATAATATCCGAAGGGAAAATGGTTTTTTCCGTGACACCCCCCTACAAGAGCCGAAGGGTTCGGAGGCGATGACGGAAAAGGAAAAACCAAAGAAGAATTGAAGAGAAGTAAAGGAAAAGGGACTTATAAAGGAGAAGAGGAAAAGAAAAAGGAAAGTAAAGAAATGAGAAAAGAAATTCGCGCAAATGGTGACAAAAACGCGTAAGGTAGGGAGACGAATTCGCGTTCTATGGGACCGGGAGGGACAGTTATTCTTCAGAAGGTATATCTTGAGGTTGGATTTCAGGGAAGTCTTTGTGGAGGACGAGTTGTTGAGATATGAGCTTGACGTCGGCCTTATTTTATCGCGGAGTTCCTGGTCGAAGGGAAGCCAAGTGTTATAAACCGGTGAGTGATTTTGCCACTTTATGAGCGCCTGTCGTTGTCCTCTTCCTTTGAGTGTTTTGAGGGTGCGAAGGGCAAGAAGGCGTTCGATGGATCGTTCTGCTTGAGGAAGGGACGAGAGGGGGTGAGGCCCATCAGTGTCCCAGTAGTATGGACGGAGTTTCTCTGGATGAATGACTGGATGAATACCCCAGGACTGAGGGAGCTCGAGGCGGTAGGATGTGCCGACGCGTTCAATAATCTTGTAGGGACCGGTGTACACTGGGCCGAGCTTCTTGGATGGTCGATCTCGAGCGTTTGGTGGCAAAACATCTTTGGCGTGGAGGAGGACGAGGTCGCCGACTTGAAAGGGGTCTTCTAGTCTTCGTCGGTTTGCTTGTTCGGCTTGCCGGTCTTGAGCGTCTTGAATGGCTATCTTGGCCTTGGAGTACCAGGTTTTAAGGTTTCGGAGAGGCATGGGATCCATTGGCGTGAGGGAGAGATCAAGAAGGGAGCGTGGATGTCCCGGTGTCGAGCATGAAAGGTGTGTAGCCTGTCGAAGCGTTCATTGTGTCGTTGATGGCGTGTTCAACGATATGCAAGTACTGATCCCAATCGTTTTGGTAGAAGTGGACGAACTCACGGAGGGCTTGGATGATCCACTGATTTTTGTTTTCGGTTTGGCCGTCGGTTTGAGGATGGTAGGAGGAGGAGATGGTCTGTTTGACGCGGAGGGACTTCATCAACGCGTTCCAGAAGTCGCTGATGAATTTGGAGTCCGATCACTGATGATGTGTTTTGGAAGGCCGTGGTGTCGCCATACTGTCCGTAGGAAGAGTTCAGCGATGTCTTGAGCGGTGGATGTGGTGTTTGTTGCAGCAATGTGACGCGTTTTGATGCTGAGTCAACGACAACCATGATGTAATCGAGATTGGTGTCGAGAGTAGTCGGCATGGGGCCCATGAAGTCGATAGAAACGGTTTCCCAGCGGTGCTTCGGGGGCATTGTGAGGCTCCAGTAAGCCGTAGGGAGGTGGCGGGCAACTTGTTGCGTTGGCAGGAGTCGCAGAACTTGACGTATCGTTTACATCATGATGGAGTCGTGGCCAGTGGTAGTTTCGAGAGATCCTTTCTGACGTTCGTTCCCAGTTTATTGTGGATGAACTGGTCCTTCATTGTGAGCTAGACGAATGAGCCGTACGGATGACAAGAGGGACGTAAAGCCGAAGGTCGTTCCCGCCGTGTAGTAGAGAAGTCCCGCTGAGAAAGTAACGTAGACACGGCTGTCTTCAGATGCTTGGGATTTTGAGTTGGCGAAAATCGGCCTTGGGGTTTACGTTGTCGTCGAGGTAGGTATTGATGTCTTTGAAGAACTCATCCGTTGTAGGGCGTTCTTGATGTCGTCTAGAATGTCATTGGTGATGGTCGAAAGGGAATTCAACGAGATGTGCGGATCGGTGGCGGCGTCCTTGGCATGTGGTCGTCTGGAGAGAGCGTCAGCGATGGTGTTCCAGTTTCCTGGCGTCCATTCTATGACGAAGTCTTGGGCAAGGAGGTCTGCCAGCCATCGATGGTGGACGGGACGGAGCTTGGGTTGATCCAGGATGTATTGAGGGAGCGATGATCCGTGAACACCTTGACCTGTCGTCCCGTGATGTAGTGACGGTGAGTTCTGAAGGCTTCAACCAGGGCGAGGATTTCTCCGAGATATGGATGGTATTTACGTTCACTACGTTGCATTTTCTTGACGCGTAGGCGATGGGTACTTCGTGTCCTCGTCATCAGGTTGGGCGACGTAACTGCCGACGGCTGATTCGGACCAATCAGTGTAGAGATGAACGGGTCTTGTTGGATCGAAGAGACTAGGACTTGAGGGGAGATGAGGGCTCTTTTGACCTTCTCGAAGACCGCTTGACTTGCTGACCAGATGAAGGAGCGGGGCGTTTCTTGTTTCCGGCACCTCTTAGGAGTTCGTCAGAGGGGCGAGAAGACTGGCGTGTCGAGAATGAATCGATGAATCGTGTTTGCCAGACCTATGAAGGAGCGAAGTTCTGTCCAGGAGGTAGGGGATTCGAAATCTTGAATAGCCTTAACTCGTGATGGAAGGACCTCTAGGTGACCGCGAGGAAACGTGGAATCCTAGGTATTCGACTTCGGAGTGAAGAAGGCGCACTTGTGAAGGCGGCAATGAAGTGGTTCCTGAAGTCGGGCCAAGACTTTGCGTAAGTGTTCTTCATGTTCCTCCTGTGTTTCTGAAATACCAAGATATCGTCCATGTAGGCGATGAGGAACTCGTCGACGTAGTCTTGAAAGATGCTGTTGACCATTGACTGGAAGGTGGCTGGGGCGTTTGCGAGACCGAAAGGCATAACGACCCATTCAAAGTGGCCGTACTTGGTGCGAAGGCAGTCTTGTGGGTATCTCAGGGTGATGCGAATTTGATGATATCCGAAGCGAGGTCGAGCTTTGAGAAATACTTGGCCTTACGAAGCCTGTCGAGGATTCGGTGATGTTTGGGAGCGCCGTTCTGTTCTTGACTGTTTCTTGTTGAGGGCGCGGTAATCGATGACCAACCTAAGTTTGCCGGCCTGAGCGATGTAGAAGATGGAGCGCCGTATGCGAGGATGATGGCTTTGATTCTCCCATTGTCGAGGAGAAACTCGAGCTCTTTCTTGAGGATGCGAGTTCTTCTTCTGAGAGAGGGTAGATGGGGCGATGCGGGGGCTTTGCCGTGGAATCCTCGAGCTCGATCTTGTGATTGAAAAGACGTGAAGGAGGAGTGCCAATGTATTCCGAGAAGACGGTGGGGAATTCCTTGACCATTGCTTTGATATTGTCTGGGAGGTTGCGAGAACCTGAGCATCCTTGTCGTTGGCGTCGCTTGTGGTCTTGAGGATGTGATCTTGCTCTGGAGGGGGAGACGCGTCGGGAGAGAGGT
>JAHLKC010000313.1:0-15488 GCA_025449115.1 Chytridium lagenaria
AGGCGCTGTTGGCCAAAAGTTGAAAGAGCGCACGAGAGCTTTGGGTGAGAGGAGAAAGTTGAGGTCCAAGACGAAAGTCAGGATACACTTGTAATTGCTTGATCAGTATGGGTTTCTGTAGCTTTTCTTTTTTGCTTGCTGCTTGCATCTGGTGAATGCTTTTGGGAGATATATGACTCTTGGTCTTGTTCCTTCTGTTTCTCTTATTTCTGCGCCTCTCATGTAAAGGCTCTGATACATCAATAACGAATATGGTGCGGTCCCTTGAGCATTACTCCAAATCCTTGATTCTTCCGCTCCGTTGCATCATGGCAATTGAATTACGATTGTAGTCCCCACTTGATAGAGTCGCTCGCTCACCGTAGAGATATTGCCACGGGTTGCTAGTATTTTTCCATTTGCTTAGTCAGAGCATCCGTCGGCATGCTCTGCAATGAGGACGCAAATCCAAACAGTTCCAAATGGAAATCGCGGTTCTCATATGTCGATCCTAAAATGGTAATGAGGTAACGATACCTCGTCTTTAGCATGAATGATGTAGCCCTGCGCCATGTGCCAGAGAGTCAACATACAATCCCAAAGAAAGGTCGCCAAAATTCGTCACTTCTCCTGCAGTTAGGTGAGATTCTGTCGGCTCAATGCGGGATGCTCCGAATTTCACTGGCCTTCATCGCTCCTGGGTCGCTTTTATCTTGGGGACTATTGGTCGGTATGAATGCTCTGGCGGATATTAGCTTTCCCGTGTTTGGAAAACTGGATGCTGCTGCGCTATCAGGCAGGTTTCCTTTCCCTCGTCGTTTTCTTTGTTCTTTTTTCCTAAAGTGACCGCCATCCATATTTTTCAGTGATTATGTTTTGCCTTACGATGGAAATGAACAACATGGTCTATTTTACCATGCGAATGGTTCGCGGTTTTATTTGACGTTGGTTTCTCGCTAAAATTCGTGTCATTATTTAGAAGGGCCTTATTGGAATGCTTTTGCAACTTGGAACATCGACGTTTGCGATAATTTCAGTACAGACGGCCTCGCTGTTAATCCTCTCGGCCTTTTCTGTTTCATGGGTTAGAGTTGGGATGGTTGTCACGCTTGTATTTTAATGATTATGTATGTTGAACCATTATACACAAGCAGTGGTTAATAAACGACACCATTTGATCTAACTTTGAACGTAGAGCACCATTTTGCAGCGGTCCCCATAAATGCTGTTAAACTGCTTGACAAAAATATCGTTAACCATCAGGGATTGTTGCTCGACAGAGGCATACATCCCCGTCGTAATGAAATCGGTTGTATAAGAGAGACGGTAAAGATCTATGCGCTTCAACTTCGGTACCCATCTTGACGCTATCGAATTAATGATATTGTGCGGCGTCTTCTCATCAATATCATCAAAGACAAGCTTCTCAAGGCATTGAAGTTTCTTAAAGATATCCTCAATATCAAACTTGATCGTTCGATGTTGGTCAAGGAGCTTGTAAGATATGGCCAAGTATTGTAGCGATGAGGCGGAGGCGGTGAGAAGGGTTTCGAGAGCGGGAAGTGGGAGATTCGGGATTTGACTGCCTCTTATATCGATAAGAGTGAATTTCCGCTTTGACATAGCGTTGACGGATGCGATTGTTAACTTTTGACAACCGAAAACGGTAATTTCCTTCAAGTTCAGGCAAAACGTGCAGAGGTTGGCAATAGTGGCGTCTCCGATACGAACACACGACTTCAAGCTAATCCGTTCGAGACCGTTCCAAGCTCCGAGGGATTGAAAAATAAACGCGAACATATCGTCAGAAAACTGGTGCGAATTGAAGCTTTATAGACTTCAAAATGGGGTTGGAAATTGCAATGGCCTTTAGTACCGAGTCCGAAACAGCTCGACAGCCCTCCAAGTTGAGAGTTTCCAAATGCGAAAACATGCCGAGAAATTTCGTTAACCCGGTCCCGGAAAGATTCTCTGTCTGCGAGATATCAAGATATCGGACAGTTGGGAATATGATGAAGTTTCTATTTAATCTCAACAGGCTTCTGTCACATAGGAATGTGGAACCTCTTGTAAAGAGTCAGTAAGTGGAACGGCAAAGTTACCAACCTTAGCTTGAGACCGCGGATCTCCGTACAAGACCTCAAAATAATGTCCAGCCAGTCTTCCTGAATACTCTCGAACATCGTCTCTTGAACATCCAACAGGTCCAGGGCTTTGACGAAGTATCCGTACTTAGGAAGAGCCTTTAGAATGGTATTGAAGGCAGTCAACGGGCCGATTCGTCGGTTCCCAAGTTTCGGCTCCGTGTAGAGAATTGGCAAACCGACTGCCGCAATGCTCCTATGACGAAGTTAGGGACGCCAATCAACCTGATAGTCTTTACCGGCAGCATCGGCTGAGATGGTAGAGCGATGCATGGGTCAAGTAAGAATTGCGTGTCTGAAGCAAGACGCACGTCAAGGCATCAGCACCTGTTGAGAATGTTGGGTATGTCATGTCATATTGCTCGTATCACAGACGCCCTTCGTCCTTCTCAAGTTAGGTTCGAATGATAATAAATCATGATACGTAAACCACAACCAACATGATATTATCTTAGAAATACCGAGCATCGGTACACGCTACAATGACTAGGAATCTGCCGCCGTTTTATCCATCCACCCCAAGTCCGACGTGGGGCCACTTATTACCAAAACCATCAAGAAAATGTGGATGGACTCTTAGGCCATTCCAGGCTAACGCTGAGTACATAATGGTGACTTAATAAATTCCATGAGTACATAGCAAAAATGACCAGATTTGATTAAAAAACGCAACTATAATATTTTAAACAGCTGTAATACACCCGCATACGCCGCCATATAATTCATCGCAAGGCGACAATTTGCCGTCGTTGCCTCTATCCAACTAACCCTCTCTGAAGAACCAACGGGAACTCCTAAGTAAGAAAATTTAAATATCCGCTTGAAAGACTGATGCGTATAACGTACCGTATCTTGACTCCCAAAACACAAAGAGATTCTCGAAAACGAATTCCAACACGAGAAAAAGCATCCCATGCCAAAGAGTCTCTTGCCACTTGAGTCGAACCAGCGACTCATTCACTCCATCAACAAACGAAACATCATGCCGAAGTCCGTGCGATACTGCCATATCAGACCATGTGCCGTCATGGGGGTGAGGTAAAAGAACGCATATCATTCCAGTCAATGTCGAGATATAATTGGAAAGTGTGAGATCGTTCCTGGAAGTCGAGTAAACCATTGAAACCTTAATGACTGCTTCGAAAAGAGCGTCTGCGGCGCCGACATTCTGAGTGCTGCCTTGAATAGTCGGCAGAGTAGCAGCGGACTTTACATTTTGATCCAGATCGCTTTCCTCATGCAAAGGATGGTGAGGCTGATCTCCGACGATTTTTGTAAGAGCCGAATTCAGTACGTCGTTCCCCGAAGATTGACCCAGACGAAATTTGACCTGGCGCTGTTCGGGTACGATCTTCTCATCAGACGTGGATATGTGCGACGAAACTGCATCCGGTTCGGGAGATACTCTTTGTTCCAACTTGAATTCAAGTTTTTTTGTAACGGCGCTAGCAATTCTTGGTATAGCTCGTTCCATAAGGACTTGAAGAAATAAAGAAGTCCAGAACGTTGCTATGATTTTTTACTTTATGGTCTTTTAAGAAGAAAAGCTCGTACCTGCACTTGGATCATTGCTCATATAAAACCTCAAAAACTGAGAATATGTTAGTCAACGGCTGGGAGAGTGTAATGCAGCCTCACTTTTGGCGGGAACTGGAAGGATAAAAGCAGCGAGATTTTAATCGCACGTTCCGTTTCAGCCGTCGCTAATGATCCCAACTACAAGAAATTGAATTTAACTTTATAGAATTGATAGATTAAAGACGTGATGTAGATCTAAGCTTACCATGATGAAAACGAATATTTGAAAGAGTGGTAGTAGGCAGTTGGCAACCACCAGAACAGCGAATGATTTTATTGAAAATTGTATTGCGATAACCGGAATGACATTGACCAGAAGCGATGAAAGCGATATACTTGCAGTCTGTTGCATATTTAGTTTTTTCTTAATATAGAAAAGTTTTTTAAAATGCCTACCGCAACAAAAAGTTTTCCTAAACCCATAGATTCGACCTCTTGGTGTGAGCTGTCTGGACCGCTAATCGACCTCCGCGTCCAGGCTTGAGCGGCTTTTTTGTGAAGATCTGGGCCATTCTTCTCCAGAGTTTTAGCAACAGTTGTTCTCCCAATAAAGACTAGATGCCATATGGTGATTCCTTCAGTGAGATGTCTGTTTAGTTGATATCATCTTATTTCGGCTTACCTGCCCAGCTGGCCACAAAAAGGCCTATAATCGAGGCAACTCTCACCCATCGCCGAGCGTATGCTGAGAATATAAGGATTGTCGCTATTCAATCGTAAAGAGAGCGAGCGCTGATGTCCCCATGTGTAAAGGGACTCCGACTATGCCTCTCTTAAAAACATCATTAAGTCTAAAGACCGTGATTAAAAAAGAGCTCTTACTATTCTTAAAGTGAAAAAGAAGATGTTATTGAGTTCGAGTGCCAGCGACTGAAATAAAACTAAATTAAATTAAGATGATCAATAACTATTTTTTGCGCCTTGCCGGACGTAGAACAGCACAATATTATACCCGTCAAAGAAGCAGCATCAAACTTCTGAAAGCGCTCGAATTCAACCTCTGAGAAGGCATCCAGACTTATAAATACTATCCACGACAGAAAAGCACCAGGCCCAACACTCGCCAAACAACTTCCTATCATCATTAACTGGACTCTCATGATCTCAATCAGGATCGATATTGAAGGCCATAGTGGTGAGACTTCCCTATTGCGGAAAGCCTCTGGCACATTGAGCACATCGATGCCTGATCCCTCATCCATCCGCCATACTTTGGTTAAGCTTCAGATGATTTACAGGATTGTCTTTTCTTACCTTGGAGAACTTTTGGGTGCAAACGTACAACTCGGAACTTGCCCTTTCTCTCTGTGCCCTTAACACCCGAAAAGCCTTTTGGCAACTTACATGTCTGCGACTCCGCGCTGGACCCAGTCGCGTGCAAGTCATTCACCCAAAGCCCATTTTGATACGTCTATCCCACATAACGAGTTATTGATCCAAATCATATGACGTTTTGCACCATGAGAATAATAAATGTGTTCTCTCCTAGCTCTCCAAATTCTGGCTAGGCCATTATCACCATTATTATGAAAAGTAATGCAAACTGGATTTTTAAGTGGACTTTATGTGTTAATCCCTTTTTGTTTAATGATAAAGTCGACAAAACGACTATTCGCAGTAGATCCACCCGACTTAACGCATCAACGACCGAGTAACTTTTGAAAACTACATAATACGTCGACCCTTCAACGCTGTGATGCTATGTGAGGAACAACCGTAATAATCGTCATGTTATTTCCTCCTCTTTCGTTTCTCACAAAGGCTGCACTCTCTCCTTTGAATAAAGTAATTCAATAACTCGTCTGACATCCGTCTGTGCCTTCTTCCCACATTCACCTATCCCATGCGGTCGGTGTCATTTTAGAATCCTTCTTCTCCTTAGTTTCCATCATCGATAGTACCATGGATACCACGGCAGGTATCCAATTGATTTGTCACTGTAAGTTCTGACTTCCATCTCCGACCTCCGAGGGGCCAAGTGATTGGTTGACATAATAATTGTGTGTAATTGGCCAGTTTGCTCACAACAGCACGACAAAAAAGAGTTTTCTCGCACCATCTGAATGATGCCATTTGTCACCCTCTCCGTCTCACCACCAGCACCACATTAAGGTCAAGAGACTCAAGTCCGATCTCCATTTTTCCCTTTTACTAATTATAATAATATAATAACCCGTTGAAAGAGAATTGGAAAATCCCTTAACAACTTTATGGGAAAACAACCTACGAATTCCGTTCCAACCTCCGTGGGCCTCTTATCGCATAAAAGGAAAACAACCTCATCCTCAAATCCAACCTTTTCCTGATTCTCGTCATCTACATTCATTCCAACCATGTCGCTTCTTTCTCAAAACACTCGGTACTTGTTAGTCGGCACGGCGTTTGGCTTTGTGCTGGAGAAGGCAAGGTCTACGTGCCTAATGTGATAGTCAGCCAAATGAAGATGGAGAACTTTATCATGATGCAAGTGTTCCTTACAGCAACTGGAGTGGGGATGTGAGTGTCAACAGCTAATTCTTTCCTAGCCTTTTAGATCGTCGCTTTAATCTAACAATTCGTTAAATGCAGGGTGTTCATGTCCGTCGCGGAAAATCTCAAGCTCTTTAAACGCAGTCCACGGCCCTTTACCTCAGCAATATGTGGGTCCTCCACGTCCTCAAATGCCACCGCAAATGCCATAGGCGGGGCCATGATAGGAGCCGGCATGGCTCTCTCAGGTGCCTGCCCTGGAACCGTCTTCGCGCAAGTCGGAGCAGGCATCAAGACCGCTTGGTGGACGCTTATAGGTGCCATCTTAGCAAGTGTGTCGTACGGATACGCCGTCCAGCTTTTCAAGTATGCAAGTCCATGCTTTGGCAAGACCACTCCCGTCGCGACATTTGACGGCGGGAACAGCAAACGCTATTTGCTCTTTGCTACTGGTGCCAGTGTAGCGATCACTGGCGCCCTTTTGGACTAAATAAGTATGCTCCTTGGGAAGCTGACTTTGTGAAAGTTTTGGGTGTCGGCAAGGAGGTGACAGTGCCGTTTTCTGCACTTTCTTACGCGTGGAATCCCGTCGCGGCTGGCATGATGATCGGAACGGTGCAGCTTCTCTCGATGGCCTTAACGGCCAGCTCAATCGGTGCATCAAGTGTTTACTCTTATGTCGGCGCAAACTTGGCAAGAGTTTTCGACCATAAGATGGATACGAGAGCTCCCTTCTTCAAAAGCTGGGTGAATAAGACTGAAACCCTTTTTATGGCTATTGGCATTGTCGCGGGTTCGGCAGTATCAGCTTACTTTGGCGGTGTACCTGCAATGGAAAGCTCGACTATCAGCCCACTAAGAGCTGTTATTGGAGGTGTCAGCCTTGCATATGGTGCCCGAATCGCTGGGGGGTGCACGTCTGGTCACGGCATCTCGGGCATGGCGCAGCTCAGCCCGGCAAGCTTTGTAACAGTAGCAAGCATGTTTGCTGGAGGATTCCTCATGTCCACTCTTTTGTAACATCTCTTACATCATCTCCCTCATCTCCTCATCATTTGATATCGCATCCTCTCGTTCTCATTTAACTACGTAATAAACAACTACGCTGTTATCCCATATCAATTAACGACTTGCAATTTTCCTCTGCCCTCCTAAGCGCCATTTCCCAAATTCCATTGTCCATAACGATATTGTCCATAACGATAACGTGTAGACATGAAGGCTGTAGTTTGATCTGGCCATAGACAGGGTATCATACTGCCCAAACCCAAATTGTCATTCAATTTCCAAAATACGCCACACCCCTCCGAACTAACAAAAAAAAATCCAACTTTTCTGGTGTTCCCTCTTTTTGAATCGAAAGATGACTGAAGTCGCCCCCAAGTCCGGTCTCTTTGTTGGTCTCAACAAGGGCCACGTCACCACCAAGAGGGTCCTCAAGCCCAAGCCCTCAAACGCTAAGGGCGTAAGTACTTTGCTCTTGCATCTCGGTCAGGTTCTTTTCCCGGTCAAGATGAGCTTTGGAGGGATCTCGGGGCTCCATAACTTGGATGAGTTATTCTGGTTGCTGGAGACAATGCAGGATCTTGTATTTGGAAAAAGGATGGAGGAGATGATCGACTAGGAGAATGAAGGTAGCGAAGTCTTAGGAACGGACGATGCATGGGACCATACCGAACCTCAATCTTAACAGCAACTTTACCAAAATGGAAAACTTACTGGATTTCTTTCCGATAATCAGCGTGTCGGCAAGCGCAGCAAGTTCGTCAGGGACTTGGTCCGTGAGGTCGTCGGTTTCGCTCCCTACGAGCGTCGTGTCATGGAGTTGCTCAAGAACTCCAGGGACAAGAGGGCCCGTAAGCTCGCAAAGAGGAGGGTAAGCAATCAGTCTGCTTACACACTTTTTTGGTATTTCATGTTATCTTATTCTCCTTTATTAGCTCGGTACCTTCGTCCGTGCCAAGAAGAAGGTCGAGGAGCTCTCCAACGTCATTGCTGAGTCCCGTCGTGCTGCTGCTCACTAAACGCCTTAATTCTGGCTTCGTGTTCTGGATGTTCTGCTACCTCTTTATTTCCAATTCGACCCATGAAATGAATGAAGGGGAGGGTAGGATATCGGATGCCAACCTGTTGGATTTGGATAACGGAATTCAATTTGGATCAAAGAACTTGTATAGGAAACTGGGTGCGGTGTGGGTTGCTAATAAATGGGCAAAGTGTGGGCATATCGTTCACATTATCGGCATATTCGAGGAGATTATTGTTTTTTTTGGAGGCTTTCATACTTCACAACGTTTGGATTATACAGATGGGAACGACAGGGTATTTACTTATGCAATTTGAAGCCGGGATGGCTTGGATGGCGTGAGAGTGGGCTCTGATGGAGATTTGCCAAGACCGGCTTCTTTGCTTAAGGTCTTTAGCTGAGGACTTCCTATCGTCTGAGTGGACCCGAGGTTGTCGGCGGATAAAGAGCCTGATGAAAGCTTGTCGAGGGATTTCACATTCACTCCGGAGCGACGCCACAGTAGGCCTGCCCAGTGTGTGGGTTCACCGTTATTTGCGGTATGGGAGGAAGTCGGACAGCGTGGCGATGGACCCAGAGTTTGTAGGACTAAGAAGCGAGCTAGACAATTCACAGGCTGGCGCGTCGTTGTGATTTGACATGTGATTTTGTGATGGTGAGCCGTCCAGTTTGTCCAAGTGGTCACGGTGCTGCGCGTCACAGTTGTGAGTTGTAAGGCGTCCGCATTTTTTATGAAAAGTTTTTCCGCAATCTATAAAGTCGCGTAAGAAAAAGCCATGATGGAAGAAGTACTTGCCATCACACATCAAATGTCTCTTGAGTCCAGTCCTTTTCCTGCAATGATCGCAACGTCGCATCAGGAGATCGCGAGAAAGTGAGAAACGATGTTGACCACGAGAGAAATCAGAGGACGTGGCCGTTGTTGTATCAGCCTCAGCTCCAAATACATTCACGGCTGGAATACCACGTCCAACGCGAACCACTGAATCTACATCCGTTGATGGTTTATCATACCGCGTAAGAGTCGCATCAGCTCGCGCCGGCAAGCCCGCCGAGGTATGGTCAGACAAGCCCGAATCCAAGGAAGTGCTCTCGACTAATTTTAATGACGTCTCCAAGTCCATCAATTCATCATTGACATCATCCTCCTTTTCTGGATGCAGCGACGATATGCGTGGAGGGGGTTGAAGTTTTGAGGAATTAGAGCTTGGCGGTGATTCTTTGGAACGACATGAGCGAAGAGATGCGGTTCTTTTAGCGAGACAGGACTTCGGGTTGAGGCTTTCGCGGGACATGACGCGACCGCGACCGTCACGTCGAAGTGAAGGTGTTCTGCTCATAGGGAGAATACCGAATTCCTGGCAATCGACAAGGTCTTCCAAGGATTCAAAGTCCTCTGCCTCGGTCTCATCTTCATCTATGTTTTAGAATGGTCAGCTTTCAATACACATTCTAAAATATTGTGGCCCACCATATACAACCCCAAGATGACCGGGCTCCTCCCTCTCCGCAACCTTTTCCATAATTCTCAACCCTGATAAGTATCTCTTTCCATGTCGGCCGTCCAGAAGGCTCATCATCACAACACCTCAATGCCAACTCCACAAATGCCTTCACAATATCTCCAAACTCATCTCCTCCACCTCCATTCCCGCCAAATTAACACAAGCCCCTTGGCCAACCCGCCGCCTCCTCACCAGATCCCCGTTCAATCCAAACCCGGTATAACCCGTCCAAGCGCCATCACCGCCGCTTCAGAACCGGGCGGCGCCGCTATCCTAATCTTCAAATCCTGCTCCACCTCCTCAATGGATGGAACGCAAGGCGGATTATCCACAGCGACGGTGCGTAGCGCCAACTCGCATAACACGACACCATAGGAAAAGATATCGACTTTGCTGTCAAAAGGCATGCCGAGGATGATTTCAGGGGCCATGTGCGTGTCAGTGCCGCAAAAGGAGAGACGACGGACTTCCGCAGCGGTTTTTGCGGTGGGACGGGAGAAACCAAAGTCGCAGACCTATATTGTTATGCTTAAGATGTGAATGATGGGAAGACCTTTATCCGTTTGTTTTCGGTGACGAGAGGTTTTCGCTTTTCATGTCCCTGTGAACTAACGTAATTATATGTGCGAAACAAAGGGATTGTGCAGAGACATACCGATGTATGATATCATGAGCATGTAAATATGCCAGAGCTCTTGCCGCATCCGTGGCGATGCTAATACGTGTTCTCCATCCCAAGTCTCGTGAACAATCGGCAATCCACTACAAATAAAATTAACTAAGATAAAGTGTTTGGAGTTTTTACCTCCTTTACGTTTCCTCCAGAAACATATTCAGTAACAAGTAGCAGTTTGTTCTCATGAGTTGCGCACCCCATAAACTTGAAACGTAAGTTACAAAAGCATTGTCAATGTGTACCTGAACAACGTTGGGGTGCCGGACCTCTCTATTTTGTATTATTACTGAAGAGAAGGGTACGGTACCTTAAATATCGACCTCTCGTTCAATATATTTCTTCAGGTCAACTTGTACTTCCTGATGCGAGATATCTACATAACTATTACATTGTGAAAATATAGAGGAGACAGTACCAAGAAACGTTTTGACGGCAACATCCGTTCCCTAAAAAAACATGATATCAATACTTTATCGCAATTCAGCGCAAGTTCTACCAAGTACTGTCAAATAGAGGCGACAGCAAACACATAAGGTAAGTTGAATGATTAACAAGACAGTTTTACATCAGCCACATATATCTTCCCGAACGATCCAGTTCCAACCTGGGCCAAGTTGGCCAGGTCCTCGAAAGCAATGGAGTCAAACATGTACAAAAGACGTCCGTATCTACTTGGGGCCAAAAAAAAAAGAGGGTATATAGTGTAAAACGAACTTTGTCCGATTTATCGTGATTGGGGAAAACACTTCTAGAATCTTTTCGCTAGGGTCACGTCAGCTTCATGGCGAAAAGATAGGCACGAAATAAAGAGAATAGAAAAGGCATGGTGTGGTTGCGGTAAGATGCAAATAATATTAAAAGAATGGCTTTGACTACAAAATCGGTCAAAACACGTCGAAAAACATGGGATATCTTTACAAAGAAGAAAAAGTGGGGATGTAGCACGTCCATCAGAGGTTCCTCTTAAAATATGCGAACAGTAGCATGCGTAAAAGTCTGATCGTTCTATGACTTTTTTTGACGCCTTTAATCCCTTCCAGCATAAAACTTCTCAAGGAAGGTCACAGGCTTAGGATCCGGGTGGTCTTCTTCCGGGAAGTATCTCATAACATGTGATTTCTGTTTCCACATGTTAAGGGTTTCATCGTACTCGAGTCTTCCCTTGAGAAGGAGGATGTCGATCACAGAGAGGTCTTGGACGAATCGCTTTGAGTCAAATTCTTCACGGATGCGGCGACGGACTGTTCCTGTGGTGACTTCGAGTTGGAAGCGATCAACAACGACGGGAGCCTGGTGGAGCGCGGAGGTAAGTAATGGGAAAGGAGGATTGCATTGATTGTTGGTAATGGGACAAGTGCATGATAATAAGAAAAGGTTTAGAACGCCGTTTGTATGTTAAAACTAAACAATCGAAAGCTTGGTGATTTAAATATCTTCCACAGACAGAATTTCTTCCATCGGAATGGCATTCAAGTAGCAAAACGATTTAAACCCTCTTCCCATCATCAATCGAAAGATCTCTTTCCAGGCTTCTCACCCATTGAACAGCAGAATCTAGAAGAATGAATGACGTACCGCTCTGACCCAATCTCTGTACAGTTGCAGAGCCCTCTTGCGTGCCAGCGCAAATGAGCCCGAGGTCGAGGTGACAGTGGCTGGAACGAGCATCTTTTGAGGATGAAAACGAAAATTGAGGCAGCGTTCCACAAGGTAATGATGGAAAACTGCGAGGACGGCGATTGGAAGGTCGATGGGAAGAGTGCGGGTAAAGTAGAGGAAGAGGTGATCTGAAGTACGGCATCGATATTGATTTACGAGTTATCATTTATTACTTGTGAGAGAAGAAATGCAAGATAGTGTTGATGAAACTAAGCACAGCAATAAAACACAACATCCACCAACAAAAGTTACTTATTCACTCTCAACCAGGAAAATATACCACCCCTCGTCCCACACCATCAGAATTACAAGCGAATCCTAACCCTGGTCTTAGACCTCAACTTCCTCCTCTCCCCTAAAGCTCTCACACGCTCTTTCAACTTCCTACCATCCGTACCCGACTTCTTCATAGCGTGAACCTTCTTGTATGTGATCTCCTCTTCAGGTTTCAGCGCTTGGCGCGATCGAAGCAGCGGGACCCGAAGTACCATAGTACGCTGCGGATCCATAGACGGTGGGGGCGACACCTGGCGTGCCGGGAGTCTGGTACCCTGAAACCACCGCCGAATTTCCGTAGTAAGCGACAGAACCGACAATCGATGGGGCAACAGCGCCGGATCCAACGGAGACATTGGTGCTGCGGAGAGATTTTTTTTAGACTGTATTAATACACTAGGTATAATTACTTACGGGTATTTGGTCTTTTTATGGTAATAAGTGGAACCATACTCTTTCTTGCTACCCTTCTTCCCAGACATCTTCAACCTATCCCTTAAAATCGCGATCCGTCTCCTGGAAGCGCGTCGAGTACGTGTGTACCTCACCCTCCTCTTCTTGTGACGACGACCGTGATTCTTAGATCCAGCGGCTTCGACATCCGCATTGGAGGCACCATCATCTTGGGAAAAGCAGCAACCGACGCGCTAGACTCTGGGATAAAGTTGTCGGACGCGGCGGGTTCGGCTTCACCGATTTCGGCACCACCCGCTTCCTCAGGATTGAAGTCTTCAGGAGATTGAGCGGCGTCGGCGTCCTCCTCTTCAGGGTATGCGGCGACGTCACCCTCTTCTTCCGGCTCGTATTGAGCAGCATGGGCGTCCTCCTCCTCGGGGTCTGCAGCGGCGTCACCTTCATCCTCAGGCTCGGACTGGGCGGCATCGGCGTTCTCCTCTTCCGGCTCAGCCGCAGCGTCACCCTCGACCTCTTCTGGCTCGGAAAATTGCGCGGGCTCGGCAATCTCTGGATGAGACTCCACTGGTATGGTCTCAGGAGTTGAGGTGGCTTCTGGGGCAGGCATCGAGTGAGCAACGATTGAAGTCATCATAGGGGATAGCGTGGCCATAGGGGATGCCGTGGCTTGTGCAGCGGTCGCTGTGTGCATGACGGACGCGGTACCGGCAGCGACGGAAGATGCGGCGGCGGAGAGGGAAGCTGCCGGTGCGCTGGTGTCGCGAGGAGCGATTGGGACGGCGGCTGCATTGGCGGGGCTGGAGCCTGGGATTAGGAGGATGGAGCCCATGAGGCTGAGCTTGACAGCGCCGAGAATGGTCTTGAGATGCATGGCTTTGAAGATGAGTTTGGGGGCTCTTCTTATGGGTGCTTAAAAACGGAGATGAGGGATGATGGATAGAGGAGAGAAAGGGAGGCAGACGGCTTTTTATATCCTTTAGGAATCTTGGGGTTAATTGACTTTGGTCTATGATCAGAGCCTGAGCATCGAGGTTTGTTATTCTTTTTTCACTTCATCCTGGTGGAATTCCATAATCTTGATGGAATTAGCCTTTTTAATCCTGATTTTATTGGTGATCTGCTTGATAGTTAAGGCTAATATTATTATTCAAAGGATAGTATGGAAATAATGTCCGAGCATTATTTCTTTATTTTTTTCTCTGCATTTTTTTTGCACTTGAAGACTTCAGATTTCTATATCCGTGACCCACTTTTCTTTTCTTTTTCTCTTTTTCGTTTTTTTTAAAATCAAAACCCGTTTCTTGTTGGAATTCAGCCATTTTAAATCTTTCGAAATACAAAAATCAACAGCTCGTCTCATTTTTAGATTATCTTCTTTTATATCTGAACTGTGTTTTGGAGCTAGCATTATGGAAATTGTCATTACGCCGTCCCATTGAAAAGTGGACAACTTCGTATGGCGATGAGTGGACCTCTCGAGACTTTCCCAGCGAGATCGCTCTCTCGTCTTCTCCTACCTCACTCCTTTAGACTTGCACACTCAGCCCAAGTCTCTCGCTCATGGCGCATCTTTGCCTTCAGGATAATCTGTGGCGTCCACACTGTGAAGCTGAAAACCTCGGTCTTCCAGAGCGTCCCTACACTTTATTCAGAGGACGACCTTCCAAGAAGCCCGTCCCAATGAGAGACATTATTGGAGGTATCGAGCGTTATTATTCAATTGGAAGATGGGTCGGGCGAAGCGGAGAAAGATGGCGGATCATCATGAGGATGTTATCATGGCTGTAGCATGCTATTCCGAAAGTGGGGTAGTGATGTGTGCAAGTGCGTCAAGAGATGGCGAGTTGAAAATTACAGCTATGCATCCATTATATCCGCGGACTTTGATGTCGTTTAAGCCGCATCCTGGAGAATATGTTTTTTGCCTGGGTTTGAATATAGAAGAGATTGTGACGGGGTCGTATGAGGGCGTTTTAACGGTATGTTCTGTCGGTTTAAATCGTTTTGGCTGGCCTCTGGCCTTAACTCTGAATTACAGTTTTTTGATATCGTGCTTACCCTTGACTTAAGGTATGGCCACGCAGATGGTCCGAGAAGGGAGTTGAATTGGAACCACGGCCTAAGCATCGGTTTTATCACGACTCAAGTGTTATCGAGCTGCGCTCAAAAGAAGGGTATATATGCAGCTGCACAAACACTGGGAAAGTGCTGTTATGGAGCAACCCGGCGGAACCCACATTTAAAGGAGATATCGATCTCCAAGGTTGCATACCAGTCTCAACCTTCACTATTCCTACAAGTACGCCGAAGGCAGTGGCATATTCGTTGGGTTAATAGGCGGAATTGATTTCAACTCCGAAATAGTCTGCGCAGGGACGGCACAACCAGCTATAGTTGTATGGAACAGAGGGACTGGAGAGTGTCTTCATGTTGTGAGACATCATGCAGAGTTGCTTTCCTGTGTAAAGATTCTGGATAATAAGACTTTGGTGAGTGGTTCGGAAGACGGTACGGCTGTATTGTGGAATTGGGGGCCTGACGGAGGGGTTTTTACAAAAGTACACGAGTTTCGAGGACACCTGAGCGGGGTTAGATGCCTTCAGGTTCGGCACGGATTTCTAGTTACTGGATCTTATGACCATGTATGATAATCTGTATATATTTGTTATTCGACTTTTGAAGTGTTTTCTTCGTGTTTGTTGTATCCGATTTTTACGATTCGCTGATTTTTACATAGTCAATTATAGTTTGGAATCTCTCAA
>JAHLKC010000314.1:0-15361 GCA_025449115.1 Chytridium lagenaria
TACACTTTACCCCCCTCCCATTTGGCCTCAATACATCTGACATCCCGCTTGACTTTTCTTTGGATTGTCTTTGACTTTTCGCGTTGGTCTTATTCTTGCCGCTTTATTTGATTGCTTATTTGTCTCGCAATATTTCCGGGATAATTACTGGCTTGAAAACCTAGTGCAACATCAAAATTGATAGAGGTTTTTGCGGTCCAAGACGTACGTTTGCGTCCTATCGTACGTGTGCGTACGACGCTTAGGTTGAGGGTTTGCTGCAGTGTCTCGGACGATCTGTATGGTACCGTTTAACGGCGTAGACTCTCTTAGAATGTACTATAAAGTACGGAATATCGTGGCAGCTTATCGGCGGATTTAGCCATAAGGTGTTGTATTATAGCAGTCGTATGGCGGCGTACGCATTTAATATTTTCAAGATTACATTCATAGTGGAAGTTTGTTAGAGCAGAAATCACGAAGAGTATTCGTGGGATGTCGCCAGAATCGGTTCGGAGTTCAGCGACGTTGTCTCCTGATTTATTCTTAAATTGACAGATCATTGAAATGGGAGACGATTGCGATTTATCTTTCACAAAGCGGATGTTTATGAATCGGGTATATTTGTCAACGAAAGAAATCAGTGATGTTCACGTTGTATGCTTTGACACGGTAGAGGTACTGTATCAGCGTGAAGTCGGAAAAGTTTCTGTGGTGCTGGATACGTCGTCGCGGATATTGGACGCTGGACGGCTTTGTTTTGAGCACAGATTTAACAGTTTTTTAATACTCAATCCAGGTTTCGAGATCGAAGTCCTGGTCAGACGAGGTGAATGGGCTGAGAAGCGTCCATGACGGTTGAAGATGCTCAATGGGCTTCAACCGTTGTATCCATCAGAGCCGGAGCCGTGGAGAATGATGAGATAGTTGATAAATGTCACCACACGGCGGCCAATATTGATACTCCTGCCTTCTCTGTTAAGATATAAGTATACCTCGTTGGCGGAGAAAACGATAAGATCCTGGGATCCCTCAATCATCCCAAGGGCAGAGCAGAGTAGTTCTGCAAGGTCAGGAACAAAGAGAACGTTTTTTGATGACGCAATTGATGATCACCAAACGTGTAGACAATATCCCCATACCGGCGGAGGTACGGTTCTATCATCTGCAAGGTAGGCCTTGCCTTCAACTGTCTGCGGAGATAATAGTGGAGTTGTTCAAATAGATTCTCATCTGGTGTCATCCAAGTGGATGCACCTGAGTCATTGAGAACTCCGACTTTGATGTTAAAAAGTCTGATGAGCCTTAAGTTCAGCAACGATCTGATCATTTACCTCACTTGGAATGGTCTCAATAGTCTGTTGGTGCCGCACGCAATTGCCTTTGAAGTGCCGTTTGACGATTGCCGTGATATCATCATTGCTGAGAGGAATCTCAACGTGATTGGCTTTTGTCTTGGCCTTGTTGGCCATCGCTTTGGCTCTAATGTTGTCGTCCACCTCCATCGCGTCAGATCTTGTCTTTACTTGCTTGGCGTCGGCAATGATCGACTTGAGAACAGGACAGTCCTCAACCTTATGCTCCTTCTTTGCAGATTCCACAATGAGACTTTGACGTTGGCGTGTTATGCTGCTTCTTCTTGTCACCCGACCCTTGGAGTTCTGTTTAGAACCCTTTTGGGCGCGACACTCGCGATCATCATGAAAGCATTCACCGTGGATGGTGCAGTGCTTGATCTCCGCAGCGATGACTTCGGCGTTTTCCTGTTCTTGCTCTCAACTTTTGCTTTACGAGCCCTGGCGTTAAGGACGTGGTTTTCAGACAAAGATGCATTGGCTTCAAGTTGCTTCAAAGCTGTTTGCACTTTCGTCTTAAACTGGTCCACACCTTGGTGTAGTAGTTAGCAGGTGCCGGAGCACCCTCAGCGAGAGCAGGAAGGAAGGATGCCGAGCCACCATCATTGACCTTGACGGCAAGGCCAGTGAATTCAGGGACTGATGGAGTGTTATGAGTGAATTTGGCGACAAGAAGATCGAGCATTTGCCGTTTGTCGGTGTCGTCGCGTAGATCCGCTCGTGAGCTTCCACTAAGTCAATGACTGACTCCAGGTAAGTGATGATCTCCTGAAGGGAAGCCGATTCACGAAGTTGGAGTTGGGACCATCGCACGTTCCACTGCTGTCCAGCCTGACCGTCCAGATTTCCAACAGTATAGAGCTGACAAAGGGCAGTTACTTGCTCGAAAGCGTTCACCAATCCTTCCACACGTTTTTGACACCTGATTGAAAACACTCATCAAGGATAGCCTTTGCAACCTCGTTGGACTGCAAAGCCTTCTCCCAACGCCTGAGTTCACAATCAAAGGGTGCACGCTCTTGTTGGTAGCTATTCGACCGAACCGTCCAGTAAGCCATGAGGAGTCAAAAATCCTCAAGATCAGCGGGATCAGCTGGAACAACAGGTGGATTGCCAGGAGCAGGAATAACGGGAGGAGCAACGGGAGGAGGAATAAAAATACCAGCATCGTAAAGATGAGCAACACCATTGGATTCGCGTAAATACGCACTTTCCTCATGTGTTTGTCAAACTCAACAACAGTGGTGCCCTTAACCTTCGGCGGACAAAGAATGGAAGAGCCAGTTGAAGACAGGGAAGTGGTAGTAGACATGGTGATGTACCGGACTTAAGGTAGTTTTGTGTCAGAGTGGGGAAGCCGTTGTAAGTGAGGAGAGGAGTATAATAGTAGTGAAAATCTTGAATTGAGCAAGAAGATCACCTGGCCGTGTTTATAGGCAACAGTGTGCTGTTTGTGCTTAAACAGGAAGTCTCGTTGAAAGGGGAATGTGCAAGTTCTTTCCTTCTAAGGTTATTTTATCTCCTTCGTGTTGAAGGGAATATCACCCTTTAAGTGACGAATAATTTACGGTCAAAATAATGTTTGTGTAACCAGAAATTTCTGATTTTTGGTAAGTGTTTTAACTATGAATATCATGCAGATAATGTGATTTCCTCACTTACAACAACGTACCCTTTCAAAACTACAACCCTTACTTCGGTGGATATCACCAAGGGTGATGGTTATTTTGCAACGATAGTTATTGTAAGTCTGGCCCAAATCATAATATGTGATATACTTAAGTAGCAAAGTTGATTAGTGTGTCATTAGAAAACTTACACCAAATGGCGTGAAAATTTTCATCTAACCAAATCAATAAACATTTAAACATGACAACTTAAGTAAAGCAGTTTATTAAATTGGTTGCGTATGAACAGGATTTAACAAAATGTTCCAGTCTGGTTGGTAAATATTAAAGATTAAAACTACTATATATATATTTATCACCTATAAATGCTCTTTCTGGTCTGGCTCCATTATGTTAACGTCATATGCCCGGTGCACATGTCTTCAGCAACATCATTATGAAATCAGATTTCAGCCGGTATGGTAGGTAACATTTTGGGACTAATTTCCCAGCTTTTGACTATTCTTTGCCAATGTCATTTTTGAGATTTGCTTAAATTCCAGAAGTTGGACTTCCATTGCAGGGGCAGTCTTTTGTTTGACTTTATTAGGCACTTTAACTAAGTATAGAAGTAGGACATATTGTTGAAATTATGGACATCGGTGTACCCGGATCCTGAACGTTGCTGTACCCATACTTCACCCGCTGAAAAATTATCGGGTAACAGGCCCACACCGTGTATAAAAATTGGCGTGAGAAAATAATGAAGATTGAAGACCGTTGCCTCAGAGTGTGAAGCAAAAAGTCATCAACATGGCGGTCGGAATTCAGGTTGGCGTATAGAATCCATGTGGTAAGTAATAGTTTTTGGGAGAGGATTTGAGGATTTGAGGATTCGGATGACTATCTGATGCAGCAAGGCAGGATTATTGGACGGGATGACGTCTGCATGGAAGTGATGACGACATCCAAGAAGAACCAAGATAACTTCACAACGGGCAAGTTTATTAACTCCTTAGGCATTCATCACTATACTCATAGAACCCAACTTTACATGTTGCAGCTACGAGTTCAATGAAACACTGGTGAAACTATAAACATGAATATAGCCAGTTTTCTCTTTCTATTTCTTATTGCTGCTTTTAGAATGAATTACTGGAGGCTGCAAAACATCTCTGAAAATTGATGGGAACCATTCACCAATCAGAGACTGATAGTACCTTAATTGATTGTTTGCATGCATTATTTTATGCTATTATTAACCAACCAAAAAAAAATGTTTTAGGCCTAAAAGTGTCAGGCGAAGCTAAACGGTCGATTCTTCTCAGTAAGTGGTCCTGTAATATTCAGTGCCCTTTGGATTTTTTTTTGTCTGCTTGCTCATCTTCCTCATGTGACGAACCTGGAGATGTCAGACAGGGGTACGTATTTGAAATCTGATATGCCCCATCCTTTTTCCTTTTTGAATGCTACATTCGTCATGTTGGGCACTTTTATCTCGAAAATCCCGTGTTTGTCATGAGTTCTGTCATTATATCCATCATACGATGACTCGTATGGCTAAATCCGCCGATAAGCTGCCACGATATTCCGTACTTTGTAATACATTCTAAGAGAGTCTACGCCGTTAAACGGTACCATACAGATCGTCCGAGACACTGCAGCAAACCCTCAAGCCTAAGCGTCGTACGCACACGTACGATAGGACGCAAACGTACGTCTTGGACCGCAAAACCTCTATCAATTTTGATGTTGCACTAGGTTTTCAAGCCAGTAATTATCCCGGAAATATTGCGAGATGAAAATAAGCAATCAAATAAAGCGGCAAGAATAAGACCAACGCGAAAAGTCAAAGACAATCCAAAAGAAAGTCAAGCGGGATGTCAGATGTATTGAGGCCAAATGGGAGGGTGGGTAAAGTGTAAAGAATAGCGAGACAAATGAAGGTAAAGAGTGAATAGGAAATGGGATATCAAATGAAAGGAAAGGCTAACTAATGATCATCTCCCAGGTAAAGAGACCAAGGTTGGGGACGGTTGGCACGAGCTTGTCTAAAACTGGACGTGCTGTACTGATTGTCCTAGCGCGTGAGTCCACAGTTTCAACATTCAGGATGACGTTCCGGTCTTGTTGGGTGGGGAAACGCTCCATTGATTGCCTACTTCTGTCCACACCGTTTTGGCACCCAGCTAAGTCTATGAATGGTTGTCCCAACAAGAGTCCAAAAGGGGGTTTAGGGTCGACGGTGTAGTCAATAATGAAGGCTTGGATGAAGAAAGTGAGGCCAAATATTTTAACAGGATTCCTGGGGACGAGCCCCACGAGCTTCCTGGTATGGCCAGGAGCTCCCCTCATATTGATTGACGCGCCTTCCTCAATCCTCACAGACGCCCCAATTTTCTTGTAGACTGAAAGCCTAACGGTGATGACTTTAGACCCCCATCAATCGTAACTTTGTTTAGGATAACCATATTCTTCCCCAGCCCAAGCTTGACGTCGTACAGAGAAGGACTAGCTGCAACGACTTTACATCGCGCTTCTTCAGTGACAAGGGTGTCCGCTTTGCTAACGTCATCCGCGATGTCTGCCAAAAAACTGTCCAAAACGTCATCCGCCAACATTCGGAAGAAGCAGCAATCCACCGACTCCACGGACTAGTGCTGACGGCTGATTGAGCCGTTAAGAGCTTGTCAGTGTCCACCTCGTCTAGGAATGTGCTTAACAAGGTGTCAAAGAAGTCGTTTGAACGATCCGGCCTTGAACCTATTGCCTCTGCCAACCCCACGCCGACATCCATCTCGTCACCAATGCCTTCTAACCCCGAAAGTGGGAATTGTTTAGCCTTAATGCAATCCATGACCATTCAAACAGCGCGCGGTGAAAGCCCAAGAAACTGCCCCCATGTCAGTGAGGAAGCAGCCAGTTATTTAAAAAGCCTGTCAGTAACGTGGAGAAGCTCCTCATTGGTCAGGTGGATACCCTGGAGGATCGTGTAATCGGGGTTTGGGGATAGTTGGGGAACGTGCGGGGTTTTTGATGCCGATACTGCTGCTTGTTTACCCTTTTGTCCTGTTACCCCACCATCAAGGCTATTTGCTGCAGTTTTCAACCGCCAATCCCTCCTTCCTTTCCTTTTTCTTCTTCTTTTTCTTCTGACACCCTACTTCTTTACCTTCCACCCCCAACTCCCTCCTCTTTTCAGGACTCTCCGCATCCCTCTTCCCTCCGTCACAACCTTTTTGGCAAGGTCAACCATTTCTGTTCTCCTTTTATCCTTCTCAACCTCTCCCAACGTTTTGTCATCCTTCCCCTCCGTACCCGACAAAGAGACTCCTGTAGCCTTTATTGCTTCTGCTCCTGACTCTAAAGGTGATGAACCTGTTGATAACCGTGTAGAAGACAACGGAGGAAGGATTGCGGAATTGGCCACCTTTGTAAGCTTGGCTGCATCCTCAATTCTGCAAGGATAGACAACTGCCATGCCGGGTTTGGGTGGCCAGTTGATAGCAACTCAAGGAATCTGCTCTCCTTCGTCCTTCAAATCCCGTGCTCTCTTACGACACCATCAACCGTATCATTTACTTTGGCCCTCAAAACTTCCTCAACCATCATAGCAACTGGGGTACCATCGGTGACCAAACCAAAAGGGAGCGACGAGACGACCCTGATGGCCTTTTCTGGCGTGACGTCTGAAGTAGGAGGTACTGACAGTGGTTGAAGCAGTGGGGTCTCTGCAGGAGTTGTTTTTGTCTCAACAACAGTCGCTGATGGCTCCCTCCTCGCTCCGGAAGATGTCACACTACCTTACACCACACCCACTTCCCCAGACACAAAGTCTAACAACCCATTGACTGCCTCTAATACTTGCTCCTGCACTCCTCTTCCGCCTGGTTTGTGTCACAACCGTAACCTCGGCATCCACTGCACTAAGGCCCCTTGCCCCTACTAGAAGGTATGCAGCAGCTGCAAGGTTGCTGGACACGCGACTAGAACTGCACGCAGGCTTAGGGCCCCTTTTGTGCGGACCGTCCGGCTAGCTCTTCCTTCTTTCCGACTCCTTGACAGTGCGGCTCTCTCCACCAGCACCCGCCTATGCCCAACCCCTGCTGGACCCGCATCAGCCACTACCCTGGCACGTTCCGCGCCTCTACCTTTGTTGGCCACTGTTGCCGCCGTGTCCTTATCCCGAGAGCTACCTGTGGACCCCCTCGTGGAAACGCCTTTTTGGGTCCCCCCCCCTTGCTTAGGTGGTTTGATTGCGCTCTGGATGTAGATCTTGAGACCCTCAAATTGTTAAGCAAGATCATCAACCCGTGGATCCACTGCCACTTGCTGGGTCTTGGGTGTAGCGTGAAAGGTTCCTGCTAAGGGATGAATGGGGTGCGACCAAAGCTGACCGCCTGACCAAAGGCCTTAACAACAGCATGGTCCTCTTTGAGGATTGCGTTGGGACCTTTATCTGTGTCAGCTTGAAAACCAATCACCTGCCTAACCTCCCTCAGATACTCTCAAAGCGCCAAGCTGATCTTCTTAAGGGTGAGAGGCTATGCCTTATCTGCAGCGATGTCAGCTAAAGCACCAAAAAACAACGCCTTCACAGTCCCTCCAGAAGACGTAGGATGTTTTCAAATTCCCCTTGAACAGCACGCAACTGGTCCTTGATCCCATTGATGACGGCTAAGGAGTGCCTTTCACAGTGGATTGCCTCTGTGATTACACTCCTCATTGTTTCATCCATTGTTGAGAGTATCCAGATCACCAATTTGCCGTTGGTTGTCTTTACAATCATCTGGCTGTGTAATGATTCAAAAACTAGTAACCAAACCATCCCAGCACGGGTTGGAGATTGGTGCTTCCTGAATTGCCTGCAAAGGTCGTAAAACAAACACGTCAACGCTGTGGTATTGGTGTGCTCCCAAGTTTTCTGGATAGAGTCACAAATACTTTTGAACGTAGGTTGACAATTTGCCGCTGTTTCCGTCCCTCCAATCAGTCACTATCAATTCCGCGTGTTTGGCCTCGGGGAAGCAGTTCTCTACGATGAACTAATCCTTGAACTTTAAACATATCCAGAGTTGAAACTCATCCATGAGCAACTATCCTGACAAAGACCTGTTCAAGGGCCTCAAACTGTTGACAAATAACGTTGAGGAATGTGATACCTTACCCTAAAGTTACAAGGTATCCTGATTGTTCCTTGCAGCCGTTGGCTTCAAAGTAACGCAACGAGGAAAAAGCAGATCCACTTACCCAAAATGCAACCTCCCAGTCCCTAGGTCATTCCAGCCGTGAAGATGCATCCAGAGTTAGTCCTACTGCTCCCACATCCTGTACCCATCGGGACATTGCTCTCCTTTGTTGAAGGCGGAATGACAGAAGGACTCTTTCTAAACATAGAGTTGAATTAGATGACCAATGAGTGGTACCGTGCAATCCGTACATATGCTGAAATTATACAATGTCAACGTAGAGATTTGCAGCAGTATAGGCAGTTAAATATCTCTAAAGTATATTACAACCACTCTCATTAATCTTTCTAAATACGTAACTGGCTGCAAATGGCACTGAAATGAAGTAAGCAAGGGTAATAAAATAAAAACCAACATGCTCTTTAGGTTGGAACAATTAAAAATTTTAGAAATTTTTTAAAAAAATGCATTGGCCGGGAATCGAACCCGGGGCTAACCGATGGCAACGGTTAATTTTACCACTAAACCACCAATGCTGAAATGGTACATTGAAGCTGACCGGATTTGAACCGACAACCTTGTGGACTGGAATCACATGCGCTACCATTACGCCACAGCTCCAATCAAACGCGACAACGGCAGGACTTGAACCTACGCTCCGAAGGAATTTGATTTCTAGTCAAACGCCTTAACCGCTCGGCCACGTTGTCATTATAAGTAAAGAAATCGAGCCTGCCAGGGGTCGAACCTGGAATCTCTTGATTCGTAGTCAAGCGCGGTAACCATTTTGCCACAGGCCCTCACCAGAAGAGGTAGAAACTGCCTTTAACCAGAGTTGAACTGGTGACCTCCTGCTTACTAGGCAGACGCTCTAACCAACTGAGCTATAAAGGCCCATTAGAGTGGAGAATCGGGGTATCGATCCCCGTGCCTCTCGCATGCTAAGCGAGCGCTCTACCATTTGAGCTAATTCCCCGAAAAATATCTTCCCAGTCCGGGAATTGAACCCGGGTCTCGCCCGATCTGCTTTTGAAGTGACAGGGGCGGATACTAGCCACTATACTAACTGGGAAAAAACTTGATTCTTTTTCGGACATGCTGCCCAACCTGACCGAGACGGCCTCCATCGCGGAGAGGCCATCCGATGAAGAGATCCAGACAACACAGCAGCCAATACCCATGGAGACAGAGAGAGAAGCAACAAAGAAGTCATGGGCAGAACAGATGGATGAGGAGGAGGAAGGGGAGAAACCACTCACCGTCAAGAAAAGACCCCGCCCAGAAGAGATACCCGACCACCCAGAGGATGTCGGTATCATAGAAGAACAAGGCATCCGCTTCCCCAGAGTATCTATGAGCGACATCGAGATAGTGGATGGCGTAATGAAGGAACCAGTTAGTCAATCGCCCAACAAACAGACAAGAAATGATAGGATTGAGGCTGGGGTCCTTCGATCGATCCAGAAGTGCACTACGGGGAAGGCCCTCCAAGATCTCGCCAAGACCATACATCCTGAAGACATCACTATTCCCATCCTGAATGCCTTCCTCAAAGTCATGCAACCGCTACTACAGTGCCCGTCATGCGAAGGTATCGGCACCCATCACCACTGGAAACCCTTCGGACACCAGAGCCAAGCACACTGCAGTACGATTTTGAACCATGGATCTCCATCTCCCCAAGATTGCCAGGGGAGGATCCCGGTATCCAGCTTTTGGGCCTTCTGCCTAGATCTCCCCACTATGAGGCTACCGTCCCACACTCATAAGATCGTTCACTCGCTGTTCACCCCCCCTGTGATTGACAATATCCCAAAATCACCCCCCTCCCTTCAAGAGTGCAAGAAGACCGTTCAAGAGCTGTTCACCTCCTACGCTATAGAAGACAAGACCAGTATCCCCCCAGCACTCAAGAAACTGATGCAGGAGATTCAGAAATACTTCACCCTGTCGGAAAGCCACACAGAGTCAGTCACCCAGTTATGTGGAAAATTAGCCAAAGAGAACCTGATATTGAGGAAACGCGACCATACGGGAGGTGGCCGACCAGAACCAGGAAGCTACCTTAATGCCGCAAAAAGCAGTGGGACCAAAAAGTCGTCACCCACCATGCAAGCCATAGCCGCCATAGCAAAACTAGCCCCGGCACTCCAGCAGGACCAGCTGGATAAGCTGGCGGAGACAAGAAGGAACCCAGTCACCAACTCACCCCTCCGACAAAGAGAACCGGCCATCAAATGCACACCAATGAACATACAATCAGTGGAAGACATCACCGACCCAATACTCAAGACAAAGGTCGCCAATATGAAGTGGACGGTGTTAGAGAATCTGCCGGGAGAGAACCGATTGGTAGTTAGACAATACCTCCGTGCCCAGGGGGTCCCAAGTCACAGTATCGCCAATATCAGAATGTCGGGGAACAGGACCGAAATTGCCCACCATGGCGAGGACGCCCAGAAAGCCATAGAAAATATCGTGCTGAGGGTTAGCAGAGTTAAAGTGATAGACCTCGATATACGCACCAACTACTTCGAAGGGGAGGACAAGGAAGACAAGAAGGACCGATATATGAACAACCTAGCACATGATATGGTGCAAGCACACGATATGGCATTCGTCATTGCGTCATACCTATGCCGCATCCCCAAGTCAGAAAAACAACAATTACTCAACAAAACCTCGGCACTCCTCGGCATTAAACAATTTGGGCGCAACGGCCCCGAAACCGCGTGATGGTACACCCACAACAGAGACAGGAGAATTCTCTACGCGTTCGATTGGGTTCCCTAAATGTAAGAGGCCTTCAAGGCTCTTATCATGAATGCATCTCTCTCCTCACCAAGTACAACCTACATTTTGTCGGATTACAAGAAACCTTCCTATCCCCAGAGACTCGTATATATGGGTATGAAGACTACGTACCATTCGATACACGACAACCCTGTGATGCTCACTCCGGCTACGCCAGAAGAGGTATCAGCATCATGCGGAACCCTGCGACAACATCCGCAGAAGACTTCACCCTCATTGAAAAAGACCCCGACGGCGACTACATCTGGTTTCGGTTCAAGGGCGCAATCAGAATAGGGGTATTCTACGTACCACCAAACCTCAAACGTACTCGACACTATCGCAAAAAACTTTCATCTATCCGCCGGATGCATCAGAGTTTTCCAGCAGAACAAGCCATAATACTAGGAGACTTCAATACCCGGCTGGGGAACCCACACAATGGGGATTTGCGTGGCTCACCAGAATGGCAAAAAAACAGCCTTCATTGACTGTCTAGGGGAAGGCAACTTTGAAGTGATCCATAATCCACCATCCATAGTCCCCCCATGGACATTCCAACGGAGCGGGTTGGGATCCGGGAATTCTATAATAGACTACATAGCGGTGACGGCAGGCCCCAGGGCGGCTACCAACCCCCTTACCACGGAAAGACAGACCCCAATAGACTCCGACCACAAACTGATCTGGACAGAGGTCGGCATCACGATTACCGCAAACGCCACCCCTGCAAAGAATCAACCATTCTCACACGGCCGCCTACGACCCTAAGATACACGACAAGTATAAAGAAAGATGTGAATCCATCAGAGAATCGACCATGACGGCAATCACAGATGCACTGGCAGAGGGAGACGTGGAAAGCATCTCAGACAGAGCTGCACTGGAGATGATTGATAAGGCAATGGCGGCCTTATCAATACCTCTGGCGAAGGTTCTGGATGAGGTGCTAGGTCGGCGTAACCCCAACAAGGCACCGAAATCTGACTCATACTGGGATGAGGAGATGAAGGCCCTTGCTCGGGAACGCCAAGACGCACTACACAGACGGAACGCCACCTACACATGGTCCCCATTGTACGCACAGGCAGAAGAGGACTTAGAGAAGGCCAGAAGGAAGCTTCAAAGAACACTAAGAAAAAAGAAGACAGCCGGATATCGCAAATGGACTGAGACGCTTCATAATGCTGCACCTACTGACACAGTGCGAATGATAGCTGCAGCCACGCGTCGAAGGCAAAGACATACCAAATCCTCTGGACTAAAAAGCGAGGCAGCGACACTAGAAGAGGCTCGACAACACTTCGCAAAGGTCAACTCTGTGGCCGGCCAGGCCGTCGACATTCCCCACCCCCTCACTGATGACCCCAAACCCCGTCCGCGAGAAGCATTTGCGCTGTTCACCATTGACGATATCCGCAAAGCAATTAGTGCAACGCCATCTGGGAAAGCAGGAGGCACTGACGGGATCCGCGCTGAGGTACTAAAACCGATCCGCAACATCGTCGCCACATGGCTGGTACCCATTGTTAACTTCATGGCGCGGGTCGGTATATGCCCTTTGGTCTGGAATATAGTCAGCATACTCCCCATTTGGAAGTCCAAAGGGGATAACACCGACGTAGCGCAACACCGCCCCATATCCCTGACACAAGTCATGCGGAAGGTAGTAGAGAGAGTGGTACTTCCACACGTAGCGGCTCTGCCTTTAGATGCGGCCCAGGGGGGATTCAGAAAACATAGAGGTACGGCGGACCAGGCCGCGGTACTCAACGCCACGATAAAAGCACGCATTGCCACAAACGGAGGCCGGCAGGACATCTATTATGCTTTCTGGACATTAAAGCAGCGTATGACACAGTGGATCGGCGACTACTGTGGGATAAACTTCGGGCAAAGGGAGCCCGGAGACATTAGTGAAGCTGCTCCAGGCCATGTTCGATAGATGCATAGCCTCTATATCGATCAATGGAGAAAGTAGCGCATCCTTTTGGCTAGAAATAGGATTACTACAAGGATCTGTCGTTAGTCCCTCCCTCTACAGCCATTTCATCGACGATATCGCAAGAACCTTCAGAGCACGCTTTGGGCCCACATCCATGGTACTCTACGCAGACGACATAGTTATAGTAGCAAAGTCAGTGGCGCAAATGTATTGTATGCTACGCTTCTTAGAAAACGAGAGCATACAACACAGGTTTCGCTTTGCCCCTACAAAAACGGTAGTGATCGCCCCGCCACAGCTCTCCCCAATTAGCTCTTACCTCCCTCAAACTATACGGCACTCTCCTCCCCCAAAAAAAACCTGTTCGGCTACCTTGGCTTCATCTTTACCATCGCTGGATTCGACCCTTACAAGCATACCCAATCTCGGATACAATTTGGGAAGGCCCGACTAAAAGAACTTACTCCGCTCGGATTCAGAGGAGGCGGTCTCACAGGAGGAACTATCCTAAGAGTTTACAAGTCCATTCTCCGCCCCATAGTAGAATACGGCTTCCAACTCACCATCTTCCCCGCATCTCTGATACAAAAATGCGAACAATTCCAACTACAAGCGCTGAGAGCAGGACTATCGCTACCATATTCCACCACACAGCGCGGCCTCAGACGAATGTTCAACCTCCCCACCATGCAACACAGAAACATTGCACTGGCGGTAAAGACAAGAACAAGAATGTGGGACCGTCAAAGAGATCCATCCTTCCTCACCTCGCTAATCTTCGACCTGGAAGCCCTTACAGAAGAACACGATGGCAACTACAGAAACCCCATCACCTCCAGCACCCTGTGGAAAGAAGCAGTCATTCGCCATGCAGCCACACCGGATCAATTTGCTACCCTAGAGGCCGCACTCGTCCTCCCGGGTTGCACAGAGGACGGAGTCAAGTAACTCAGTCTGCTGGACGGAGAAAGACTCAGAGCGGCTAGAGCGGACCAGAGAGAGAAATACCAACAACTTGCACTTGCCTTCGTACATAAAGACAAACCCGCATCAATCCTGACCGGACGGACACCCTTCATCTCACGCCAAACCAGGAGAAGAATGCTGTGCTGGAGACTAGGAGCGCTACCGGGACACCCCTACAAAGAATGCCAGAGGTGCCTGGCACGTGACGGTGTTGCGGCAGATCTCAGCCGCTCTCACGCAACCGAATGTTCCGGCGCCGATGTCTGGATCCCGGATGTGCTGGAGGAATACATGCCAGATGGATGGGAGCCAAACCAACACCCCGGCATCAATGATATAGACAAACTGCTGGACATACTAGAAGACCTCCCCCGCCTCCCCCCAAGACCCAAAACCCCAACACCAGAAAGGACGGCAGCCTGGCAGAAACAATGTGAAGAAACCAACAACACAGTCAACACCCTCTGGACCCTTGCTGCCACAGCCATCAATAGGGTGTGCTCCCGCCTCCTTGGTTGGAAAGGAGACGGCCTCGATGACCAATAGCACCCTAATAACTTTTGTCGGTTCTTTTTTGTCGGTTCTTTTTATATGTTGTAGTTGATGTTGGAAGTTTTTCTGGGAAGGTTCTCTATTTGTGTTTTGGTTTTACCTTTGGTGATGAGGATAACTCTCAACCCACCAGACAGCTGGTGGGTAGAGGGCAGGCCCCCGCAGTCCTCTTCTTTCCCTCGTACCCTAAAATCTTAAATACCCCAGCGGTCTCGAGAAAATTATGACTCTCTGGGTCCCCTGTAAGGACTCGTGAGTCCCCTACCTCTCCCCCTTCCACCTGGATTCCCACCACCTTACTTATGTAATCCCCTTTTCTTCAATCGGTCTGTCACTTTGCCTGAGCCCAGAACGGGACATGTAGGCCTGTTATTTCTTTGGTTTTTCTTTGTGTGCGGGAGGACGATAGGACTTTTGTATTCGGAGTTTGTTCCAATAAATAACTATAAACAAAAAAAAAAAAAAAAAAAAAAAATACTAACTGGGAATTCCAACGTGCCATTTCACCAGCCAGTTTGCCGACACATTCACACCACAGAAAAATAATTGCCCCGATGTAACGAACACCGACGGGGAAACATCGGAGTCAGAAAGAATCCGCTCAGAGCTACCAAACCGATCATATACGTCGTGGCATGGTGGTTCCACATCATTGCAAATATTATTGCCACAGTCGGCGTAACTCCAACAAATTGGAACGAAATGTTAGTACACCCAGTATTCAATGTTGGCAAAGGGATGCCACACGAGGTTGACAAACCCAGCCCATATCCCTCTCACAAGTCCTACAAAAAGTACATGAAAGACTCATACATCCTCACCTGGACAACCCTGTACATGGCAAGGTTTTCGGTCCTGACGCAGTACTGCGGTGCAGGCCGCTCTGCTCCAAGCCCTCATCGCTAACTCAAACAGAAAGGTACGAGGACACTGGTTATGTTTTCTTGATATCAAAGCTACATAAGACTCGGTAGA
>JAHLKC010000315.1:0-15278 GCA_025449115.1 Chytridium lagenaria
TCAACAAAGGACTTTTCAATTTGCTCAAGCTCTTCCTTAAGAGTGGTTTGAACGATCTTGTATTGAGATTCCATTCGCTCCAATAGGGTGTCTATAGCCACATACTCATTAATTTCAGAAACTTGATAAAGGATAATTTAAAACAATTACCAATTTCCTCGGCTTGACGCTTAAGCTCTTTGACGTACTCATCATCTTTTGATTTTAACTCGGTAATGTACTCGTTCATCAGTCTGTTTTTGCTGGTGATGAAGGCGTCGCATTCGTTTTTTTTCAATAAGGCCTAGTACACTGTAAATCTACTGGCGGGGAAAAAGCAACCCGCTGTACCTCATTCAATTCATATGGGCCTTTAAGTTCCAACAGTTTATCCCACGCTCCAAGAACTTCCTCACGGATAACGTCCGACTTTGCCCCTCCTCATTTCGTTTCCTTTCCCAAATATCCACCTTTTTGCCTTCCTCAAACCGTCGAACAGTTTCGCGAGCCACAATACCGACTCGAACGTTTGGTAAGATCTGTGGTGGATTGCTTCACACATTAGAATATTGTTTCATTTATTCGCTCAATACTTTTGTTAATTCAATTCGCTTGCTGCTTGCCGTGATCTGATATTTCGCTTTGCCAGTTTCTTTTGTTCAGGCTCGGCTTTGGGTTTTCTTCTTGCAGCATTTTCTAGAAACCAAGTATGAGAGAGTAAGATAGGGTGGAATTGATAAACAGTGAAAGGCTCTGTATGGGCTGCCCCACCCCGTACATGGCCTTCTTCGTTCCGCTTAAAGCAGAATGAATATCTTACCATCAATTTTATCAGGCTTGATTGCAATCCTACTCGCCTCAATCCTCGCCTTTCTTAACCCAATCCTAGCCTCCCTAGAAGCGTCAGGAGCTAACCAGACGTGTGCATGTCGGATGCAGGGCCACCACCATGCCCGATGCACCAGCAGATGGTCCGCCATTCGACGATACATGTCCGCCTGCCGCATCAGTAGGGAAAGAACCTCTACCATGATTTGATGACGATTCTAATCCTCCATTCAGCACATCTGATCCAGGTCCATCGTTTACACCTGTGGATGGATCGGCAACACCACTGCTGCTCATGTCGATGCCATCCTCAGCCGTCTTCCCTCCTCCGCCGTCATTTCTGTACGGTAGATTGTCTGGAACGTGGTTCATATCGTCTGTGTCGGCAGTGGCCATGCTTTGATGGAATGGTGGATGATTTGGTACTGTATGGGTGGGCGACCTTGTCAAACACTCGATATGAGACGCGACGATCTCCCTATTTTTATCAATTTCTATACATTAGCACAGGCGACGCTGAGAGCCACATAGCGACGACAGGCGTGGATGATGGAGGTGGATGACGGCTCATGAGGCTGGAACTGGGTGATTGTATGAATTCGGATGGGGGTGTCAGCAAGTCCGGTCACGTTGTACCTTCAAAGTTGTCAGTGCACAATAAACGAGTTGGAGTCATTCATTTTCCTGTTGCATCCAGCTCACATCCGCATCCGCATCATCTTTACGGTTGTCCGTTCGTTAAAAGTTGCTCATCTGCCGTAAGTTTTACCTACCGCAGGGCGCTTCACTCAGTAAATATATCCCTAAAACGAAACGTATAAAATACGTCAAGCTTGTGATAAGGTATGTACAGAAGAGCAGCAAAAGGGCTCCTTTTTGTCTCTCTGCATTTCAACAAATAATGACTCAACTGCAACGACCTCTTCTTTGGTCTCTAGTAAAACCTCTTTGTCAAAGACCGCCATGTTGCTTCAAAAATCGCTGCATGCAGATTCTATCAGCAACCCAGATGCATTCTGGGGGAAACAGGCAAAAGAAATCGTCTGGCACAAGCCGTACGTCAACGTCCTTGGAAAGGAGAACTATGATCCTACTTGTCCGAGGTGGTTCGAGGGTGGGGAGGTAAGGAGTGATCGTTCCAAGCATCCGTATGCTTGTCCACTCAGTCGAATTTTATGCTTTCTCATCTGCTAAGTGATTTTATCGAGTTGCGGAACTTAGCGTGATTCCTTTTCCCATTCCAGATTTGTTAAATCCTTGCTGTTTATTAATGATACCGCATTAATTCTTCTTTATACCATTCCTATTTTACTATACTCAAAACAGCTCTCTGCATGTTACAATGCTGTAGATCGCCACGTTGCCGAAGGAAATGGCTCCCGTCCTGCCATCTACTTTGACTCTCCATACATCAATACAAAAAAGACTATACCTATGCGGATCTGCAAGTCGAGGTCGAAGCGTTGGCGGCTGTTTTAAAGACATGTGGTGTCAAGAAAGGCGACACCGTCCTAATATACGTAAGTTTCTGCTGTCTTGTCGGTTCGAGTCTAGCGAGAGATACAATCAGGGCGAGCACTTCTATTATCTTTTTTACCTTGCCCGCAGTATCCTGTATCATTACCATTAAAATTAAGCTTCAATTTTGTGTGTACAGATGCCAATGATTCCTGAAGCTATCTACGGTATGCTTGCTACAGTCCGTCTTGGCGCCATCCATAGCGTTGTGTTTGGTGGCTTTGCAGCTCAAGAACTGTAGGATCTGATTACGCCACTCTTGCACAATACTTATCATCCCTTAATTAGAGCCAAACGTATTGAAGACTGTAAGCCTAAAGTGATACTTTACGGTGCATGTGGGTTTGAGCCCAACAAGTTGATTCAATACAGGTTGGTACTTTACACACTTGAATTTGTGAATCTTCTTTCTTCACGCGCTGACCTACTTAAAACTAGACCTCTAATGATTGAGGCGTTGTCGTTATGCAAGCATAAAGTTCCTCACAAGCTTGTTTTTGAGCGCGCGCAATGTCCCATCCAGATCGACGCGAAAATCGGAGAGATGTCATGGAACCACGCTGTTCAGAAGGCGAAAAATCGAGGAAGCCGAGTTGCTCCTGTTCCTATTTCGTCGAATGAGTAAGTTTCTCTTGTCGATTCGTTTACTTGCTCAACAATTGGAATCTATGAGACTGATTTAGGTTGCAAAGCCCACTCTATCTTTTATACACATCAGGGTCTACGGGTACCCCAAAGGAGTCGTTCGTGAAGCCGGCGGATATATGGTTGCATTGAAATGGGCCATGTCGAATATCCATGGTATCAAGCCAGGAGACGTATTTTTCGCAGCAAGTGATGTTGGGTGAGCATATAAAGTTATCATTTTGCAACACTTTTTCTTATCTAAGTTTATTAAAGATGGGTGTCGGTCATTCATACATTGTCTACGGCCCCTTTGTTCACGGATGCACGACCGTTCTGTAAGATTTTATCACGTAACATAGTTTGACGAGTTTAGGTATGAGGGAAAGCCTGTATGCCGAATGTCGGCGCGGAGCCGTTTTGGAGACTCGTGCAAGAATATAAGATTAACGGATTATACACAGCTCCAACGGCAATGCGCGCAATCAAGGTTTGAATTGCCAAATATACTATTTTAACATGATTTCAGAGGGAAGATCCTTACGGTCAAGTCATGAAGAAGTTTAACACTTCGTCTTACAGAACGTCTTCCTCGCAGGTACAACATCCATCATATACCTCAATATTTTTCCCTGTTGCATCCTAATATTTTATATTGAAAGGCGAACGCTGTGACCCCGAAACCGCCTCCCACTTCTCCTCTCTCCTCCGCATCCCCATCCGCGACAACTTCTGGCAGACCGAAACAGGATGGCCCATCGCTGCACCCTGTGCGTTTGATTCTTTGAGCGCTGCAACACCCACCGTGCTTGGGAGCGCCGGACTGCCAGTGCCAGGATATGAGGTGCATGCGCTTGTGTTGGATCGGGCTGAGGTTGAAGGGGATGATACGAAGGGAAAGTGGTTGGAGGGTAAGCCGGGACAATTGGGACATTTGGTGGTAAAGTTGCCGTTGCCACCTGGATGCTGTGAGTTTTGGTTTATTATTATATTTGGCTTATGTGGCCTTCTTCCGTTGTTTCGTGTAATATAGTTACGACTCTATGGAATGATAGGCCGCGATACTTGAAGAGGTATATTTCCACTTTCTTTCTCGTTTGTCTTAAGTCAATTCCTTTTTTTTTGGTACTAACGCCTTTCTTAAAGCTACTTTTCGACATACCGTAAGTCCGGAACTTTCACCCATGCATGTCAAACTTTGCATTAACGACCGCTTTAGCCGGGTACTTTGATTTAACAGATGCCGGTTTGATCGGTAAGTAAATCTCAAACCTTTCCCTTCTCACCACTTTCCAGATAAAGACGGCAATATCCACATCATGGGTCGAACGGACGACGTCCTCAACATTGCCGGACACCGTCTTTCCGCAGGAGTGAGTTTCACCATTCATCCACTTTTACCTCCTATATCTCTGTTTACTCACACAATTCTGTGCGGTGTGTTTAGGGTATGGAGGAAATCGTGGCATCTCACCCCTCCATCGCCGAATGCGCCGTTATTGGTGTCGCCGACCCCCTGAAAGGTTCCGTCCCGATTGGTTTCATCGTTCTCAAAAAGAACGTGCCATCATCCTCCCACGCCGCCATCTCCGCTGATTTGATCAACGCGATGCGAACAAAGGTAAAGCGATATCATCACTTCAACATGAAACTAAATGAATGTGTTGAGATTGGACCCATTGCATGTTTCCATAAAGTCTACGTGGTCGAGCGACTCCCGAAAACACGATCAGGGAAGATTTTAAGGAAAACGATGAGGAGTATCTGCGATGGGGAGAAATGGAGCGTGCCTGCGACAATTGAGGATGGGGAGGTGTTGAATGAGATTGAGAGAGTTGTTGGAAGAAAGGCCAAGCTTTGAGTTGACGCAAGTCTTGTTTATTACATATGAGTATCTTAAATAAACTTTGTCAACTCTTTTATACCTTAGTGGTTTCGAATGATTAAATGTTGAAGTTTGGTCAAATTCAATGGATTCGATAAGCTTATTTTAATTTTGAAGCTACAAGACGTCATTTACAGCTGCTTTTCACGATAGCGGCTTTGTTTGGGTGATAGGATAACCAAAAAACATCAAAAAATATTAAAAAAAGAAGGTCTTAACCAAAAGCAGGTATCCATCACAAATAGCACAAATAGCACAAATAGCACAAATAGCACAAATAGCACAAAAGAGTGGGGGGGGGGGGGGTCGGGCGAGGAACTCAATCATGTTCCAACAATTAAATATATCATAAATTAAAGGGTGAGATGCTGAAGCAACAAATAGTTCAAAAGTTTGAAACGTGAAGGTGTTGAAATAAGGTGCATCCGCCATCAACAAACTCAAACGTCCCATCCAAAATCCTTCTTATGCAAGCTCAAGTTCATCGTAGGATGGTGTGTGATGCCCTTCCAGACTTTTTGGACTTGGGCTTTTTAGGTGCGTGTTTGTTGGTGAGATTGGAGGAAACTGCCGGCGCCGGGGGAAGCGTAGAGGTGAGAGACCTGGAAGCGTTCAATGTTGGGAGAACGACCGAGGTCGGCTTGGGGGTGGCCGTGGCGGCAGGAACAGTGGCAGCTGACGCGTTGGCTGAGATACTAATGGACTGAACAGAAGCGGCGGGGAGGTCCTGACGGACCAACGGCTGCTTGGAACTGCGGTAACCTGTCCGCGGCTGCGAGGAAACTGACGTGGTTGCGTCGGCAAGAGCTCTGCGGAACAAAGGGTTTGTGGAGACCCGGCGGCGAGACCCGGTACCCGAAGGAGATAACCCGGGGTCAGGGGTTGCGGGTGCCTGAGCGACAGGAACAGTCACAGTAGTGACGGCGATAGGAGCAGCGGCGGGAGAGACAGAGTCAACTCCGGGCATATCATCCACCACAAGCTTGAGGGGCGCAGGAACGGGTGCTGTAACCATGACGGGCGCGAAATACGGCGCCGGGCCGTAGACTGGCAAGAGATTAGGAAGACCGCGGACAGGAGCTGGCGTTATGTCGAGTCTGCGACGAATAACATTCTTCCACTGACGAGGGATGCTAATTTCGACCTTGCGCTCGACACTAACGACAGCACTGTCGTCAACACCTGTTGTAGACGGGATGGCAGGAGAACCGCTGACTTCAGACTCATTCGTAGAGGTCACGTCAACGGCAGAGTCAAACTCGATCAAGGGGGTCTTGACAACAGTATCGATCTTTGCGGTAGTGTGGTCAATGTCAACAACGGCGGAGGAGGTGTTCATGGAAGAAGTCCACCTGACGAGGAACTCCTTGAGGAACGATCGCTATATTATTAAGTTAAAGAAAAGTAATAGTTAGAAAGCAGGAAAAACGACGACAAAGTGTGGGTGAGCTAGAAAAAAAAGGCTCACCTGGAGAGCAGAGGGCTCGGCCTCGCGAAACTCCTTGACGGGAGGCACCCTAACGAGGGCAAACCTGTCCGAGGCGGCGTAGGCGTCGAAAGCCATCTTGACAATAATAGCCTCATCAGCATAAGACTTCAAGACCGAAGAGAGAATAACGGTGTTGATAACCAACTGAGCGATGTCATCGATGACGGGGACACTTTGCAAAAGAGAGGCGTTGATGGACTTGTAAATCTCCCAGCGCTGTTAAGCATACGAATAAAAAAAGATTAGAGCGGTTACTACATAACGGAGTGTTTGATAAGAATAAAGACGCGACACGGAAGATATTTGGTTCAGGTCCAAAAAGACGGCCTACCTCAACATCAGAAAGCTTTTGCTCAACAGCCACCTTCTTGACAGCAGGCACCCTGATGAGGGCGAACCTGTCAGTGGTAACGTAGTCGGCAACGGCCATCTTCATGAGGATCCTGTCGTTAGCGAGGGCCTTGCAGCGAAGGGAGAAGACCATGTTGTCGATGAGAGACCCAACGACGGCGTCAATGACGAGAACCTTCTTTGCGATAACGGCCTTGGGAGCCTTGAAGAAGGCATGCGCGTAAAGAAGGATAAAAAAGGGCGGTTTAGAACGGGATGTAAAGAAATGGGATGTATGGCGTTGAGTGCAAAGAAGACGGAGGGGAGGAGAGGTCTAACTCAACACAACAAGAAATGCTCACCTCAACATCAGAAAGCTTCTGCTCAACGGCCACCTTCTTGACGGGGAGGACCCTGACGAGGGCGAATCTGTCAGTGGTGACGTAGTCGGCAACGGCCATCTTCATGAGGATCCTGTCGTTAGCGAGGGCCTTGCAGCGAAGCGAGAAGACCATGTTGTCGATGAGAGACCCAACAACGTCGTCAACAACGAGAACCTTGTTGGCGATGACGGCCTTGGGAACCTTGAAGCGCGTAGAGAAGAAATAAAAAGGACAGTTTAGAACGGGAGATAACCAAATGGGATATATGACTGTAAGTGCAAAGAAGACGGAGGGGAGGAGAGCTTTGACTCAACATAAGAAGAGATGCATACCTCAACATCAGAAAGCTTCCGCTCAACGGCCACCTTCTTGACGGGGAGGACCCTGACGAGGGCGAATCTGTCAGTAGCGACGTAGTCGGCAACGGCCATCTTCATGAGGATCCTGTCGTTAGCGAGGGCCTTGCAGCGAAGCGAGAAGACCATGTTGTCGATGAGCGACCCAACAACGGCGTCAATAACGAGAACCTTGTTTGCGATGACGGTCTTGGGAACCTGGAAAGAGGGCAAGCGCGTAAAGAAGAAGGAAAAAGGTCGGTTTAGAACGGGACATAAAGAAATGGGATGTATGACATTGAGTGCAAAGAAGACGGAGGGTAGGAGAGGTTTAACTCAACACAAAAAGAAATGCTCACCTCAACATCAGAAAGCTTCTGCTCAACGGCCACCTTCTTGACGGGGAGGACCCTGACGAGGGCAAACCTGTCAGTAGTGACATAGTCGGCAACGGCCATCTTCATGAGGATCCTGTCGTTAGCGAGGGCCTTGCAACGAAGGGAGAAGACCATGTTGTCGATGAGAGACCCAACGACGGCATCAATGAAGAGAACCTTGTTTGCGATGACTGCCTTGGAGACCTTGAAAACAGGCGAGCGCTGTAGTAACGAAGAATAATAAAAAAGGGTTAGCATGGGGATATATAGGATGTATGGCTTAGAGGCCAAAGAAGACGGAGGGAAGAGAGGTGGCTCAGCCAAACAAGAACAAAGGATGCTTACCTCAATGTCAATGAAGATGGTCACCTTCTTGACAGGGGAAACCCTGATGAGGGCGAGCCTGTCAAGCGCAAGCCTGTTGGGAGCCGTGAGAGTACAGGTGAGCTTGACAAGGATGAGAATCCTGAAGATGATCGAAAAAGCTATGGCGTTTAAGAGCAAGACGGCAAACGAGTCGGTAGCGAGAGGATTCTTGTTAGAAACCTCCGGGGCGATCACAGTGACCGGGACCAGACCGACGTTGATGGGAGCAGTTCTTTTCACCCAAGCTCTCCATGAAGGTGCACATGGAGGTCTCGAGAAAAGAGCAGCTGTACCCAGCATCTTGTTGTCGACATACTGTTTGATGAATAAAAGCAATAAAGGGAGAAAGATGAGGACGGGCGTTAATGCGTGAATGCAAGAGATGGAGTGCAAGAGATGGGTGGGGAAAGCGCCAGAAGACGTCGGGTAGAGAATGGATTCAATGGTGGGGGCACAGGAGAGGGAACTTGTCTAATTACCATGTTCTCGGCTGGTCGGCTTGCTTGATTTGATTGGCCGGGAGATCCTGCTTGACCTGACAGGTGGTGCCATGATCGAAGGATGCTTGCACGTGGAGTTGAGGAGGCGATGACGAAAGGTGCGAGGGATGAGGATGCGGATGCGGATGGGTGAGGAAAGGAGGAGTGAGGGGTCGAAACCATTGGGAATTTTGAGAGAGAGCGACTGTATTGAGGAGGACAAGAGAGGCTGTTGGATTGAGCATATTGGCAAGAAAGGGTAGTGGTTGGGAGCATGAAAGGCACTGTTTGCTCTCTGCGTCGTCGTCGTGGCTGCGTGCAGCCTCCAAGGAGACATGCTAACAGCTGCGAAGGCATGATGTGTGCAGAGAGTGAAGGTGTGCTAAGGGCGTGTTCAAAAGCAACAAGGTAATTTCTAAATGGGATGGATACGGGGGGCATTAGGCCACTTTAACGAACGTGATAAAATAGGGGGAAATCAGGCTATTTATACTCTGCGAGACAGATTTGGGGGGGGGAATTAAGCTATTTATACGTGAAAATTTGATCATCCTCATATTATTATTATTAAAAGGCGCTTACTACCTATTAGTAGTATGTAATAATAATAGCTGTGGGGCGGATGTTTCCTCCTGAAAAGGCGATGTTTCCGCTCGATGCAAAACAATAAAAATATTCATCTGGAAAAATAATAACAAACAAACTGAAATTCTATTGGTTGATTCTTATTTTCATTATAGCGGTGTTTGAACTTGAGAATCTTTTTGTTTGTTTGTCTAGAGTCTGGATTCTTGTTGCTTGACCGTTGAGGTGCAGACGTTGTTGAGACAACCGTGATGACTCTGACTTCGTATCGATGGTTGACTCCTGACTGCAAATGGACGAATAGAATGTCATCGATCCAAGCAAGAGAGAAAAAAGAGAAAAGAAAGGGGCAACGTCTTCAGGTGCTGCGGCCATGGATCTGATGATTCCGACATCTTCTTTCGTCCTCCACCCTCTCCACCAGGCTGCACCGTGACAGCCACCACACAGCTGCTTTGCCTCCATTCATATTAGCTGGCATCAGTTTTTTAATTTTGCAAAGATTTATATAAGAAATTGCACATGCCGAGAGCAGCGGCGCTTGAGACGCCGGCTAGAATGGTAAAAAATCAAATCTCTGAGATTATGGTCATGAACACTTTCGTTTTTGTTTTTTTTTTCCCTCAGAATTAATTAGTGAACAACGTAGATGGCGCTGCTTGACCCGCCTATAGCTGGGGCAGCTGTCCATACTTTCTAACACCTCCTCCCATATAATCTTCCTACGATAATTCATCATGCTGCTCCCGCGGGCCTCTTCACCATATATGTATTTTCCCTAACTTTATTTTAGCATCTCATTCTCCACACATTAATGCTACCGCTGGCTGTCACAGACGCGTATCTTCATATTTGGAGGGAAAGATCGCTTTGAAACTTCCTGAATCTACTGAGCGTTCATGCTTTATTTTGCGTGTTGGTAAAAAGTACCATGTTACAGAATCACTAGGATTTTCTTTACCTGTGTTTTGTTTGTTACTTTTGATGCCGGTTGCAGCCTTGTCAGCGTGATGTAGCATGATCATCAAGCTTCTCATTAGTTACAACCCTTTAAACTTTAATTATCGTATTATCGTATTCCTTTTATTTATTGTTGGAGTCGAGTTGCCTATACTCCTGCATCGTCCGCTCATCTTTCTAAGTTTCGCTATAGTCTGCGCGGCTTATCTACTTGACCATGAATCCACCCACTTCAAAATATTCATCACCGACTTTCTTTCTCGTAAGTCACATCCTCGCTGCAGCGTATTCATGTTAAAAGTTATCACTGGAGAACTGACTCGCGTAAAGACGTGTGAGATAAAATGGTAACTTTAAGAATGGCTAATAGAATCGATGTTGTCGGTAAACTATTGAAATGACAAGACAAGAATAGTATATGGTTCAACAAAAAGAGGGATATTCATTTATATAAATATACATAGTATGGAATGATGGATGATCAGTGTGGATGTAATGAGTAGGAGAAGTAGTCAATCGTATGAGGGAGTGTGAGAGGAACCAAACAAACGCCATCAAATTATGCAGTCGCCGCCCTCGGCCTCGCAACCAAATCCATTCCAATACGGTACATCTCAGCAAGAAGTTGCGCCTTCCTGTGTTTCCGTTCCAGCAAGAGCTTGCTAGCATTTCCTTCCTCATAGTCCTTCTTCATTTCAGTAAGACGGACCTCGACAGCGTCAATCTCCTTGGTGAGGATCTTGAGAGATTCTTCGGCGCTGCGGTTGGTATTTTTGATGTCGTGGACGACGGATTGGAGGCGTTGAATTTGTTCTTCAACGTCGTCTATTTGGAGGGTGAGCAAAACATTTGATGCAAATGTGAGAGGTTTAAAAAAGGGGACGGTCTTACCAACAACGGCGGTATGGAAGCGATTTGCGGAGAGTGGTAGTCTTGTTAGGGTGCGGAGTGCGAGAGGGGAGGTGGTAGAAGTACGGAGGAGGGGACGAACAGCAGCCATACGGAATGTAGAGTTCATATTGGTGTTTGCTTAAATGTAAGTATCGCAAGATGCAGTTCTTTTGATGTTCTTTGATGTTCTTTCCATCGTTCGTCTTTTTATACCACGCTTTCTCTGGCGTTGAGTGAGCATGAGAAGGTGTGAGTCAGTGAAATGCGTGACAAGTCTTTGTTTTTTGTTGTTTCTAGAAGACGGGCTTATCGAAAACTGTATCAGTAGAATGTGGGGGAGCTGCAGTTCCGTTATCACTTCCAATGAACGCACTCCGTCATCAACCAAATACCCTGGACTACCAATCACCCTCTAACCGCGCTTACCTCAAAGTGGGGAACATGAAGAAGATCGATGGAGACGTGCTGTGTGATTATGGTTGTGTGATTATGGTATCTTCTGCATAAAGACATCCCTTTTCCTTGCTTAATGCAATTGGAACGTCCCCAAACTGTCCTGTATGAGTGATGCTTATAAGTACCTGTTACTGGTAGGTAGGTGCGATGAAGGAAAATATAGTGAAAAAAAAAGGATCCTTAATCGACGGCAATCCTCATCGTCCCGACACTATTACCTGTACATATATGTGTAGATATATAATTTAAATCATGAGTTTTATCGACCCATTGAAGAGGATGAAGGGACACATTGAAAAGAGCTCGACAGTAAGCAGGTCAAGAGCATGTAGATGGTACAGAGCTCTTCCAATTTATCCCACCATTTAAAATCCAAGATCCGAGCGGATATCACCTTTTCATCCTCATCCTCCCTCCTGATCATGCAAGAGAAATGCAACGAACGTCAGTGCCCACTACACAATTGAAGATTAAACATTTCACCTCAAATGTCTGACAATTCTTGATCACCATCTGAGACCTTTTTTTTTTCTTTCTGAAACTTGTTGAATCCAGCAAACCCATCTCAAATCTCATTCTCATCATCAAACCATCAACATGACCTCCGTCAACCCCAAAGCTGTGCCCCTCGCCGACGCTCAACTCACCAACAAGATTCTCGACCTTGTCCAGCAGGCATCCCACTACAAGCAGCTTAAGAAGGGAGCCAACGAGGGTAAGCGTTCTTCTATTGTTTTGTGATATCATGCACGGAGCTTTTTCCTTAAAGATGTTTTTCATAATCATTTGTAGCCTTGTATTGACTTTGGTCTTTTTTGATGTACCAGCTACCAAGACCTTGAACCGTGGTATCTCCGAGTTCGTTGTCATGACTGCGGACACTGAGCCCCTTGAAATCTTGCTCCACCTTCCCCTCCTCTGCGAAGACAAGGTAAAGCATCCTCTCTTTACATCATCTTTCTACTTTGATGAATAGTTGCATCGTTTGATACATTCACCGAATTTCTTCATTTGCTGACAACCAACTCTTTCTTCTTTCTCATTGTGCTTTTATTAGAACGTTCCCTACGTTTTCGTCCCCTCCAAGGTCGCTCTCGGCCGTGCCTGCGGTGTCTCCCGTCCCGTCATCTCTGCCAGCATCACCACCAACGAAGCCTCCGAGCTCAAGACCCAGATCCAGGCCATCAAGCTTCAGATTGAAAAGCTCTTGATCTAAGCCTTTTCCCACCTTTTATTTCTTCAGCCCTGCAGCAAACTCATCAAAGGAAAAAAAAAAAACGAACCTCCCCGCTACTTTACATTGGAGATGCCGAAATCCCTCCATCCATTTAGAAACTCTTGTTTTTTTATGAAGACGCTTTAATATTTATTTTCCCTCTGATGATCCTGCGAAGGTGAAGAAGTATACCAGCGACTATATCTTTGCTTCCAACATTGATTTTACATTGAATGTTGTTTCGATGCGTTCCGCGTCTTGTTTTAAGGTTCAGGATGGCTCTAGATTTAGCAGAAAACGCAAAATAGTAAAAAATCTCTGCGCAGACAAACCATGCAATCAGCAAGACGACTCCTATCCCGTTGCCCGCATACCCGATGCCCTCTCACCCCTCTCCCACGGCGGTCCACCATCTTCCCACCCGCCTTTACTCGTTCCAACGCAACCGTCACATCCAGTCCCTTCACAGGTAAAATCAACTTCCTCCACTTGAATCTGACACGGCTTTTTGAAGTCTCAAAGCCTGATGAAAATGAGATCGTGAAGACCAATAGACCTATTTACCTTGACATGCAGGTATTTATAGGGATTGTAGAGTTTCGGTTAATGCGTTGTTAGGCTACAAGTCCTGTTGACCCTAGAGTTCTTGATGCCATGTTACCGTTCTTTACGCAGTTGTATGGAACCCGCATTCACGGACTCATCAGTATGGTTGGGAATCAGAGGAAGCCGTCGAAACGGCACGAGCGGTATGATTCTCCTCGTCTTTTCATTTTCGTCAAGCAAAACTGACGATATGTACCGTAAACTCTGACAGAACGTTGCTAAACTCATCAATGCCGAACCCAAAGAAATCATCTTCACTTCAGGCGCCACCGAATCGAATAACATGTCGATCAAAGGTGTCGCGCGGTTCTATAAATCCAAAAAGAACCATATCGTGACATCTCAGACTGAACATAAATGTGTGTTGGACAGTTGTAGGGTTTTGCAGGATGAAGGGTTTGAGGTGACTTATTTGCCGGTTGGTAAGGATGGACTTGTGGATTTGAAGGTGAGTTTTTTTTGGAGTTGAAGATAAGGGCTGATGGGATGTTGGTAGACGTTGGAGGAGAGCATTCGGCCAGAGACATGTTTGGTGTCGATTATGGCGGTTAATAATGAGATTGGGGTTATTCAGCCGATGGCGGAAATTGGTGAGTGTGTTTTTTTCAAGTTTATGGAGATATGAACTGTTTTGGTTATGACATTATGTTAAATACTCAAACGCGTCATTTTTACAGGAAGGATCTGTCGCGAAAAGAAGGTGTTTTTCCACGTAAGTCCTCCCTTTATTTTTCTCTCACGTATCATTTAGCTAACATCTAAATATTAGACTGACGCTGCTCAAGCAGTTGGCAAAGTCCCGCTCGACGTCAACGCCATGAACATTGATCTCATGTCTATCTCTGGTCACAAAATCTACGGCCCTAAAGGTGTTGGAGCGCTTTACGTGCGTCGTCGTCCCAGGATTCGGTTGGAGCCTTTGCAATCTGGTGGTGGACAGGAGAGAGGCTTGAGGAGTGGGACTGTGCCTACACCGCTTGTCGTGGGATTGGGGGAGGCTTGTCGAGTGGCCTTGAAGGAGATGCCGGTATGTTTTTAAGTTATTTTGATGGGGGTGATGTGATGATATTCCAATTTTTGTGCTTATTGCGGTTTGACGAATTTATGAAAAAGTTTCCCTTTTTCATTGTTTTGGCCGTTAATCGTACATGATAGCTTGCACAGGGAGTCTGATACACCTAGATTTTCCCCACTTTTGCATTGATATGGTGTTTTCATGTGCTGATATTGTGTATTACAGTACGATTCGGAGCGTATCAAGTACCTTTCCGACCGCCTCATTAACGGCATTAACGCAAAAGTTGAGCATGTTGTTCGTAACGGCGACCCTATCTCCACTTACCCTGGTAACAACCCTTTGCCCTTCTCCACTCCTCTGACCTCTTTTAGGCTGCGTCAACCTTTCGTTTGCCTACGTTGAAGGTGAATCGCTCCTCATGGCTCTCAAAGAAATCGCCTTATCCTCTGGCAGCGCCTGCACATCCGCATCCTTGGAACCCTCCTACGTGTTGAGAGCTTTAGGCGCTGAAGATGAGATGGCGCATAGTTCGATTAGGTTTGGGATTGGAAGGTTCACGACGGAGGAGGAGGTTGATTACGTTGTGGATAGGGTTGTCAGGCATGTGGATAGGTTGAGGGAGTTGAGCCCTTTATGGGAGATGGTGAGTTATTGAATGAGGGTCTAGTGTTGATGCTGACTGATGGTATTTGTTTTAGGTTCAGGAAGGGATTGACTTGAAGTCGATTCAGTGGACGCAGCATTGATCCTTTTTGTTGATGGAATAGCCGAACGATATTACAAATACATATGTTGCCTCGCCCTTTTCAATGAAATAAAATTCACGCGCGTTTGCATATGCTCATAATTACACCTCTTTTAGTTTATGATGTAAAGTACGTGGTTTATCGATATCAAGATTCATCTTCGCCAAAAAACCCAAACCCCATTTCCCCGTCATGTTTGAGGGTTGT
>JAHLKC010000316.1:0-15258 GCA_025449115.1 Chytridium lagenaria
CGAGGAGACCAAACTAAACGGGAATCGCGCCAACGTATAACACGGTCTTGATCTTAATCGGTCTTGATCTTAATAACGCAGAAGAAAGCGTTAGTTAAGATAACGTTAGTATATCTGACAAAATGGCCAACATAAAAAATGCATCAAAAAAGGAAAACTCACAAAGCAATGTTCCGTCATGACGGAGTGACCGAACCAAACGGGAATCGCGCCAACGAATAACAAAGTCTTGATCTTAATAACGCAGAAGAAAGCGTAAGTATATCAGACAAAATGACCGATAAAAAAAAAGGATACAAAAAAGGAGACTTACCAACCGATGTTTCGTCATGACGAAGAGACCGAACCAAACGGGAATCGCGCCAACGAATAACAAAGTCTTGATCTTATCTTGATCTTAATAACGCAGAAGAAAGCGTAAGTATATCAGACAAAATGACCGATAAAAAAAAGGATACAAGAAAGGAGACTTACCAACTTGCGCCAACGAATAACAAAGTCTTAATATTAATAACGAAAAAGAAAGGGTTAGTATATTGGACAAAATGACCGATAAAAAAAAAAAAACAAAAAAAAAGGAGACTTACCAACCGATGTTTTGTCATGACGAAGAGACTGAACCAAACGGGAATCGCGCCAACGAATAACAAGGTCTTGATCTTAATAACGCAGAAGAAAGCGTAAGTATATCAGACAAAATGACCGATAAAAAAAAAGGAAACAAAAAAGGAGACTTACCAACCGATGTTTCGTCATGACGGAGTTACCGAACCAAACGGGAATTGCGCCAACGAATAACAAAGTCTTAATATTAATAACGCAGAAGAAAGCGTTAGTATATCGGACAAAATGACCGATAAAAAAAAGGAAACAAAAAAGGAGACTTACCAACCGATGTTTCGTCATGACGGAGTTACCGAACCAAACGGGAATTGCGCCAACGAATAACACGGTCTTGTTCTTAATAACGCAAAAGAAAGCGTAAGTATATCAGACAAAATGACCGAGATATAAAAAGGATACAAAAAAGGAGACTTACCAACTGATGTTTCGTCATGACGGAGTCACCGAACCATACGGGAATCGCGCCAGCGAATGACACGGTCATGATTTTAACAATGCAGAAGAACGTATTAATAATGCAGAAGACCGTTATTTATCTAGATATCCTAGAATAAAGCGTTAGTATAAATTTCAAAATGGCCGAGATAATGAAGTAAGAAAATAAAGGGGTTGTATCAAGAAATGAACACTTACAAACCGATGTTTTGCTATGACGGAGTGACCGCATCAAACGCCGAACGGAACGGAATTAGCGAAGGAAGTAACGCGGTCTTGATCTAAATAGCGTAGAAGACCTAAGTTCAACCATGATCGGATGACGGAACGGAATGGGTCGTATTGCAAACAAATGTTGTTGGCTTACTGGCTTACGGAGCGATGGAACGGATTGGCTTACGGAGCGATGGAACGGAACGGCTGACGGAGCGATGGAACGGAACCCTAACGAACGATGTAGGCTTGATCTTTATAACACAGATTAAGCGTTAGCATTTTTTTTTGAAACGAACGTACTTAAGATGCTTGACGATGTTGCATAGACAAAGCCAAACAACAAGGCAGATGAACAACAACAAGGCAGATGAACGAGAGATTCAGATTCTGTTCACCGATGAAGTCAGTGTAAGAACAAGTGTCGTTGGTAAGAGAGGGGGAATGGAATGAACTGTTAACAACGAAGGTTGATAAAAAGCAACACAGACCTTATGAAGAAGCCCATCCAGTGTGGAAAAGACAGCAGAAGCTAGCGGACCTGTAAAGGCGGAGTGTTTGATGATGTAAGAACAAAGTTGTGCAAGAGAATGTTGAAGGAAAATGTAAATTTATTTTGTTATCAAGTTTTCACACAATCGGTTTTTAGCTCGAGAAAGCATCATGGTCGCGTTCATTTTTAATAAAGCAATTGCTAACGATTCCTTCTTCGCCTTTTTGGTGATGGCTTACTATTTTCGTTGTCGGGTTTCGAGTTTTGCCTGCTACTTCTTGTTATGGCCTTGAGCCTCGTCATCATACTAGGACCATCTTGAGTTAGTTCATTTCTTTTCCTTTAAAGTTAAGTTATTTCACGTACAAGTAAAGTATTTTTACCGTGATGTTCTGTTTCTCTGACCCTTTACCGGAGATGGTGTTTTTTCCTGGGCGTCTTCAGGCCTTCCGTGATTGTTGCTGGTTTGAACCAATTTGCTCATTTCTAACTTCCGAATAAAGATATCGTCGCCTTCTTCAAAATGGTCTTTGGGTTCCCCACTATCGTTGCTTCTAATCGTCGTCAGCATTTCCGCCCAGATCGTCACGATTGTAAGTCTTCTCTTTATCGTTACTGTTGTTGCCGTCATAATAATCTTGGCAGACATCATCAATCGTAACGTAAGATTTCTTCTTCTTTCATTTTGAACATGTTTACCTTTTGGTTGATCTAGTAAATGTTATTATGAATAAAAGCCAACAACAAACCTTCACGTTCCAAATACCTTTTGTACTCAGTATCTTTGACGTTATGGATGCCATCGCAGTCATAGAACAACACGTCATTGTTTCCAATTGTTCACTCCTTGGCTAACTGGAAGATGGCATTAGGCGTTACGGAATTAACATCACTTACCATCAAACACGTTTTTGGGATCATTGCTTGTACTGTTAGCTTGATCTAACGTGCGCGGAGGAACAGGGTTGGAAAAATACAAACGCTTATCTAATTACGTTAGCGGAAATAATAAAACTATTTACCCTTTGTATTTTTGAACGGTATTTTGTAGCTGTTTCTATCTGTATCCCACCTTATATCCTGTGTGCGGTACAATCCATCTCTGCCTTCTAAACTCAAAAAGTGAGTTGTTTCTGCCCAAGCTTCTTTATATTGATTCACTATCTAATCATAGCATTAATGATAACATATTAATACACAATCTAATTTCAACCGTACATATGATAACTCCTTTTCCAATGAGTTTGTAGGTCTTGACGGCATAGCCTTTAAGTACTTTTTGAGCTCGTCGGCAACGGCTAGAATTGGACGTTTACCGTCTCCCTCTATCACGCTGATCTGCTCCGGGGTAAGATAAACTTGCATGATTGCTCCTATACTGAAGAGTAAGAAAACACATAAAGACTGAGCTTACTTTCTCCACCAGACCTCCGTTTGCTGGCCATCAGCCACCTTGGATCTTCCTCTGGGAGCTTCGTCTAGAACCTCAACATATGGATCCGTCTTTATTGACGACGCCCGTTTCATAGTTCCTTGTAGTTCATAGCTGGGTGGAGGCTTTCGAAAAGAGTCCCCAGAAAGTCTAGCAATAAAAGATCGCGCTGATTCATCATCCTTTATTGCAGATACAGCTTTTGTAAGATCGGGAAGTAGAACTCTGAAAACATTGCTGCTCTCAAAAGAGATGAGAAACGATATAAGCTCAATCGAAAGGTTATGGGCGTTGAAAAGATGGCTTTGGAAAGCCCTCTGATCTTCTAGTCCAATGTCTTTACAACAGCCTGCGCAAAAGAAGTTCATTGATTTGATTTGAGTAATAATTTTCTCTTACGTACTGTCCGAATGAGCACAAACCGTCTCCCGACTCCTCCAAATGGTGATATCTCTACAACTGGAACTCCGACGAGTGAGATACACACGTTTGATGCGCTGCAAAGCAATATAGAGCACGGTATTGCATACTGCGACTTATTCTTCTTTGATAATAACGCTCAAACCATGAAACAATGTATGACAAAAAGGGTATTCACTCCAGGCTCCATCCACACCAAAACGTTTTATTAAAGGGAGCTTCTATCATGATGGGGCTCTTCTTCAGCAGGATGGTAGAGTAATAATGTGTTATTATGTATGACTTACATCCTGGTCAAAGACATAGAAGAAAAATCGGATGATAAGAGAAATACTGAATTGTTGAGAAGCGACCAAAAGACGAGGTTTTTCAATATGCATTATAGAAACGTTGTTCGAGAAGTATTTGATTAAAAATGCTTTTTGACATCATATTATTATAGGCTGACCTGATGGCACGCAAGGTGGACGCATCGATATCCATATTCGCCTCCCATTCTTCAAGTTCCTTCTCCAAAGTATATTCATCGGTAGAGTTTGATAAAGCCAACCCAAACTATGCAAATGTGGAGTTAAAAAGGCTTGGTGATCTGAATAGAATTAGAAACACGGTGGATAACAATTACGCTTTAAGCGCTGATCGGAAACGACTGATTGAGGAGCGAAGCTACGTATCTCGAACACTACTGAAAGAATTCACAAAATTGAATGAAAAGGTTTATTATTGAGCGATATCTTATATATTTTTATTTTTGTTTTTATAAGCTCAACTAATTATTTCAATTAAGGTGGACCAACTAATCAACACATTTGAGGAATATCGCCGAGGCCAGTTTGGGCCGATACCAACGCCAACGTCTGGACCTGTTACGCCGTTGACACCATCAACGTCAAGGAATCAACGATCATCCGCAAGACAAGCTACTGCTGCCAGCTCTCCTATCCGCCATCGTTCGTCAACAGAGAAAATTGTGCACTCGGTTACTCGTAATCTTCGACGCAGCCCCAGAAATGCCCAACGTCCCAAAAGATTGCAATAAAGAAACTATTATTAAGTTGTAACGTTTGACATATTATTTCCACACTAAGATCTCCTTAATTATGGAAGATGACAGGAAGCGTAAACTTTCAAAGTCTGATAGACGTAGAGAAAAGAAGCTAAGGAAACAAAATATACCATTCTCTCGCGACATTGTACGGATTAAAGACAACCATGCCTACGGAAAAGATGGCGAGATTCTTTCGTTGGGACTCCTGTCATGCCCAACCGTAACATGGTTTCTGTCACTACTCCTGTTGAAGCGGATGAAGATTTATTAGCATCCCACTCCAAGATCATGATGATATGCATCTTGATTCTGTCCGTAATGACGTTGATCACGAGTACCTTGGTGAAGTTGAGGGTGACAATGCACCTACCATCGAAAACATTTTGAGATCGTACGTTCCAGAAACGCCGATCATCGAGCATTACAAGGGTTTTGCTACAGAGGAACAGCTAAGGTACCCTTTATCTTTTGTAGCCGCTTACTTATTCTTATCCCTCCGTAGTACATCCAAAATAACTTAAAAGAATACGTGAGAAGGCTGGTTGACAACGAGGCTGTCTGGATACGGTTAACAAATGATACATACATCGTGCAGGATTTCACGCGTATAATTGAAAAGACCAATGAACTTGAAATAAACCAGGTATATAAAAAATAAGTAGCTTTATTTTAGCCAAACAGAACACCAAATTCTATACAATGATATCAATATCTGGATTAGAAGTAGGGCTTGATATTCGATGCAGCTGTTCCTACGACGTAAATGCTTGCTTGCATAAAGCCGCTCTACCTCACGTAAAGGACTTATGTAGACCAGCACCAATATCCGACACGCTTTTAATTTGTTCTCATATATCTTGGAAAGTCTACGCTGTTCGAAATGATGATGCTATCGTTGCCGAAAATCATCCATATGAAATCGTTAAGCTGATGGTATAACATAAGAAAACGTCACTGACCATCTCATATTTCAATTAGGTAATAGATGGAATGATACGATACGCGTGTTCCGGAAAATCTGGTTGCCAAAACAAAAAAGGCATTCTGAAGGAAAACCGAGGATGTCGGCACATCAAGTTACTCTTTACGTTAGAGCCGCTTTTGAAGGAGTTCAACAAAGAATTGATACCATTCAAAGCTGTTAAGTCGGACACGTCGGTATCGTACAAGCCTATTCCACCTCCATTGAATCATATACTTCCGGAAGAAGCTTACCTTACGGAGACATTGATATTTGATCACGATCGAACGAGTTTGAGTGTCTTAAAGCTGGAACCTGGATCTGCGCGATGTTCATGTGGCTACAAAATATCTGAAGGAATCGAGTTTTCAAAGTGTCTGAGGAACGCAACATTATTCACACATGACGAATCGTTTCAAGTTCTCATCGAAGTTTCTCCGTGTCCGGTCTGTAAAGCACAGAAACGATTCTCCAATTGTGTCGGGCCCGATTTGACGGAGAGAGGTATTTTTAACAAGAATAACGATACTTTGTACACACACCGCATTTTCGACGAGTTCACGGAAGCAATGGTTCAAATGCAAATAACTTTTGAATCTTTCTTAAAGCTGCTGCGTCCAAAATATCTTTATAAGTCAAAACTTGGTGTAGTAAAACTTCCAAACAAGCAGAGCTTCACCGAGGTATTCTCTTACATTTTTATTTCTCCTTATTATTTCAGGCTTGGTTTGCTTTTCGAGTTCTTCAGGATCTATCAAAACATATTCAATGCCGAACGTGTCTGCGAAATGGCTACAATTGTGCTGTACGATGGAATTAGTGTTGGGTATCCTCAGAGTAAAATGACGGGCACACTGCGACCACCAACCATCACGGATCACTTAAGCCCTATTTGTCAAGACGTCAGGCGCATCAAAGGCAAACAGGTGATATATTTGCAACAGTAAATTTATTAATAGAAAAAGTTGTTACCGACAGGAAAACACGGTCCAACATTAAAGCGTTTTGCAAGCACTACCGGAGCGAGCTAAAAAAAAAGGGAGATTTCGAGCAAATGGCGGAAGATGCCATTAGCAATATCATAATCAGTCTTCCCGTAGAATTACAGTGGATAATCTTCCAAATTATTGAAGTTGAAAACACCGTTCAAGATCGGCATTGGTATGTCTTGCTGATGGAAATCGTACGTGTTTGGTTTTCTGCATTCATGCTAAAAAATCCAAAAAGATAGCATGCGAACAGTCAGCAGTGGTCATTTTTATTCCTCTTTCCATCTTTCTTTGAAAGAGTTCTTGAAGTGGCAACTTTTTGAATTAGATGAAAAACGAGAGGCTTTAATGAATCTACGCCGCTATGCACCGTCGATTGGGCTCATAGTTCATCACTTCATCAACGAAAACCGGAGCATACCACAAGAATTATGCAAAGTTGTCGAATGGATTATCTCTCGTGTGGATGTGGTGAAGGTTTGCATCATAGCCGTGCTCTTGAGATAGATCCATCACTAAAGGAGATGGATGACTGGTTGGAGGTAAGTGCATTTTATGACTTTTCTCAACGTTTAAGAATGGGTCGTTCTACGTTGTTCCTCGTCTACGGCGCCGCCCAAAGTATCCTAACCTTAACGAGCACGTTACCGAGAAGTTAAAACGAGACGGATCTTCTATGACGGTGCAGCTTGTGCAAAGTATTATTCGACGTACAGTGAGCCTTCGCTGTCCCCAGGCGCCATGGTTTTCTTATGTGAGCATTCATACTATATTGGATTTCATCTTTTCGTGGCAAGCGAAGGCCGTAACGATCCGTTCTCTACAATCATTACAAGGTTGTATAAAAACGTTGTACTTTATTAATGATATATAGATTTGAAAAATGCCCAGATATTCTTGTTGGAGATAACAACTGCCAAGGTGCCGATTACTGCAGCTTGCGAGAGTTTGACTTCTTTAAGAACTGTCGTTTCGTTATAGATGACTTTCATTCTTCAGTCACACTGGGTGCTCTCAAGCCTCCTTTGCTTCACACTATCGAGCTGACACAAGATTATCTCGTCTTAATACAAGTTTAACAGAATCGGCCAACAAGAAGATGGGAAACCTACGTAAAGCCGCAGGCTACATGTCTGAACGCCATGCGCTCATATTCATTCAAACGTTTGTATGCATGGTTAATCGCGGGCGTTTACTGGAGGAAAGAAACGCGTTGCTTGCGAGATCAAATGATCAAATAAACAATTAACTTTGCTGCTTTATTATCACACGTGTCTATAGATATGTAATAAATAAAATGTAATGACCTTTCTATAGTTGGGTCTTGCAAATACATGTCGGGAAGCTCGTCACGGCGTGACGCGAATCATTCAGAAATTTCACAATCAATATCCTGTGTTCCCCAAGCACCATTACCTTGCACCCTTGCACCGTCATCAACTGATCCTTCCGCTTACCCTTCGACAACCTAATAGAGGCCATCATCTGATGGCGCAAGATCAAGACCTCACTCCTTCGAGGTCCTTTGGTTGCCAGATAGCTCTTCAAGTTGAGGTGTGTTATGTTTCTCCAACGTCATACTCTTGATCCTGATCTTCTTCCACTAGTGGATAGGCTCCTTGTCTGACGCTGTATGTCGCTTCCATTCGTTCACTACGCTGCTGGATCCTACCTAGATTCAGGTGGGTATGTTTCCGTTTACAATCATGGCTATCCTATTTCAACGAAAGGGTTTATGGTTAGCCTTCTTGCACTATTGAGTTATGTTCTATACCTCTTTTGTTATAAACATCGATCCAGCACCGTTTCTTTGCGTGTTCATTGTCGTGTTCCATCCTTCCGTCCCTCCCTCATGATGAAAACTTTAACTGTATACTTCGATTTGTTCGTTTTACTTTGTCTTGGTCATTTATTAATGGTATCATTTCTTAATCAAGCCAGCCCATTTTCTTTCGTTGGCGCAATTCCCGTTTGGTTCGGTAACTCCGTCATGACGAAACATCGGGTTAGGAGTTTTCCTTTATTGATACTTTTATTATCTCGGTCATTTTGTCAGATATACTAAATCTTTCTTCTGCGTTATCAAGATCAAGACCATATTATTTACTGGCGCGATTCCCGTGTGGTTCGGTGACTCCGTCATGACAAAACATCTGTTTGTGAGTTTTCCTTCATGTACCCTTTTTTTTTTCGGTCATTTTGTCAGATATACTAACGCTTTCTTTTGCGTTATTAAGAACAGTGTTATTCGTTGGCGCGATTCCCGTTTGGTTCGGTAACTCCGTCATGACGAAACATCGGTTGGTAAGTCTCCTTTTTTGTATCCTTTTTTTTTATCGGTCATTTTGTCCAATATACTAACGCTTTCTTTTGCGTTATTAAGAACAAGACCGTGTTATTCGTTGGCGCGATTCCCGTTTGGTTCGGTAACTCCGTCATGACGAAACATCGGTTGGTAAGTCTCCTTTTTGTATCCTTTTTTTTTATCGGTCATTTTTGTCTGATATACTAACGCTTTCTTTTGCGTTATTAAGAACAAGACCGTGTTATTCGTTGGCGCGATTCCCGTTTGGTTCGGTCTCTTCGTCATGACGAAACATCGGTTGGTAAGTCTCCTTTTTTGTATCCTTTTTTTTTATCGGTCATTTTGTCTGATATACTTACGCTTTCTTCTGCGTTATTAAGATCAAGACTTTGTTATTCGTTGGCGCGATTCCCGTTTGGTTCGGTCTCTTCGTCATGACGAAACATCGGGTTAGGAGTTTTCCTTTATTGATACTTTTATTATCTCGGTCATTTTGTCAGATATACTAAATCTTTCTTCTGCGTTATCAAGATCAAGACCATATTATTTACTGGCGCGATTCCCGTGTGGTTCGGTGACTCCGTCATGACAAAACATCTGTTTGTGAGTTTTCCTTCATGTACCCTTTTTTTTTATCGGTCATTTTGTCAGATATACTAACGCTTTCTTCTGCGTTATTAAGAACAAGACCGTGTTATTCGTTGGCGCGTTTCCCGTTTGGTTCGGTCACTCCGTCATGACGGAACATTGCTTTGTGAGTTTTCCTTTCTTGATAGTGTTATTATCTCGGTCATTTTGTCAGATATACTAACTCTTTCTTCTGCGTTATCAAGATCAAGACCATATTATTTGCTGGCGCGATTCCCGTATGGTTTGGTGACTCCGTCATGACAAAACATCGGTTGGTAAGTCTCCTTTTTTGTATCCTTTTTTTTTATCGGTCATTTTGTCCGATATACTAACGCTTTCTTTTGCGTTATCAAGATCAAGACCATACTATCAGTTGGCGCGTTGCCTGTATGGTTTGCAATTCCCGTATGTTTTTGTCACTCCATCACGGCGAAACATTGGTTTGTAAGCTTTCTTTTTTAATACTTTTTATCTCAGTCATTTTGTAAGATCTACCAACGCTTTTTTCTGCGTTATTAAGACCAAGGCCGCGTTACTTTTTTGCGCTTATCCTGTTCCGTTATTTCGCTCGGTCATTGTGTCGTATTGGTATGTAAGTTTCTATTTCTTTATATTTTTTTTAAGTAGGACATCTGGTTGATATACTTACGCTTTCTTTAACTTGAAAAAATATTAAGCCGTCAATCCGTCTTTCGTAATATTGGTTTGTTTTTTTTTGACTTCATCCCTTTATATCATTTTCATTTTCTTAGTTATTCTAACGCTTTGTTCTGTGTTATAAAGATCAAGCCAGCGCTTTTCTTTCTTATCATTGCTTATTCCGCTCGGTCAATCAGTCGTGGTAAAATATTAAATCTAAGGCTGTACGTTTCCGATTTTCTTTCTTTGTTTTTATTGACAGCTTTCGGTTTTTGTGTTTTGTTTCTCTCATTTTTCATCTTCATCATTTGTGGAGATATACTTACGCTTCGTTTTGCGTTTTAAGATGAAGCCAGTGTTACTTGGTTTCAACATTTCTTGGTCTATTACGTCAAATGGTCACGTTAATATCGGTTTTTATGGTTTGTTTTTTTTTCGGTATTTTGTCATTTATAAGTATCAACTGACACTCTCTTCTACGTTTCTACGTTTTAAACATCAAGGTAGCGTTCTTTGTTTTCGATAATTTCTGGTTTGTTCCGTGGACAATCGTCGAAACAATCGGTTTCTATCCGTTGATTTTTTTTATAATGGTTTATTTGTTAATATCATTCTACTATTTTACCTATTTTAAATAAAGTCAGCAAAATTTGTTTGAAACCTGCCCGTTTCGTTCCGTCGCTCCGTCATGGTGAAATATTAGGATTAAGTTTGTATTTTATCCATTTTTTTGTTTTATTTGAGAGGATTTATTTAATGACGTGCCAGCGTCGTTTGTTTACGATTGTTTTCGATCCGTTTTGTCAAACAGTCATTGTAAATTAACCTTATGTTTATTTTATTTTTATATTTTAAACATCTGGTTGCTTGTTTACCAGCCTTTGCTTATGCGTTATTAAGATGTAGCTAGGGCCGTTTGTTTGCAATACTTGTTGTCCCATCCTGTCTTTTTGTCATGGATAATTATACATTGGATGTTTCGTTTTTTTCATTATATTTTATCTCTGTCATTAAACCCTAACAATGTTGCATTAGAAAAGTTGAGGCAGGGCTGTTTGTAAGCTTTCTGCATTATCCACTACAGATTATATGGCGTGGGGAATTTCGGGTTAATACATTTTGTTGTATTGCTCACTTCGCTATTCTGATGTTATATCTTACATTTTGTTTGGTCAATTTGTCAAAGTAGAGTATCAGTTTTTTGTCTTTAATTAATTCATAATTTACCGTCTTGATTTATTGAGATTCATTGACAATGTAATTCTCGTTACAAAGATAAAGTGATGGTCATTTGCCATAAAATGAACTTGGAATAATTTCCTTCAATTCCAACATTAAGCTCTTAACGTGAACTTACGCGTTATTTATTAATTTTACAGGGTTACGGCACTCATTCATTTAAAGGGGAAAGGGTAACTTACACTGAAACAAAGATAAATAAGATATGAATCAATCACACCAACCAAACGCAACGGAAACAAAACATAATGTACGCAACGCGTAAAAAGCGTGATTGGCGGATAAACAAGACAACGAAAAGACTTAAGCTAAACATAATATCAAAGATTGGGAAATCAACTTTAAGAAAAACTGTCTAACTGGAAATGAAGACGATATAAAACTTAATCTCCACAACGCGTCCCAACGCGTCTACCCATCATAGAGAAGTAAGGGGGGCTGCGTCAAGGAATCCATGACACATAAAACCCAACAATTTTTATTTTTATTTGTATGGAACAAAACACTTTTCTTTCTCTTTTTTTTGGTCTTGTAACTTGAGTCTATGAAATATAAACTGACCAAAGTAACCATCACTCTAAAATAGTCTACGCGTCATTATACATACGCGTCATTATACATAATGTTTAAAGCTCAATAAAGGGTAAGCTGACTTTCATGACAAAGGTGAAATATTTAGAATACTTTCAGTAAAAAAAAAAGTTGGAGTCCAAAGCCAATGCATTGCCAATAATGGTCCAAGGCAAGGCCCATAAACTTCCGAATACTGTGGTTAAAATGGTCTAAGTCCAAAGGCATTGCATGGCCAATAGTGGTCCAATGCAAGGCCAATAAAATAAATGCAACATTTCTAATTTAAATCAATTTAAAAGAAGGGCCCAGTTTGTTCCCGGTCATGGCCCTATACCGTTTGTGGGCCTCACTGTGGCCCATTGTATGGCATAGGCCCAACTACGGTCATGTCATGGTTCCTTTAAGGGTAGGTATTTCAGGGGTACATATTAACCCGCTACCAGACAAGCAATTGTGGATGAGGCGTCAAATCTGGTAACCCACTGGCTACTTACCGCGGCGGAGGCCTCTGTGGGACGTTTTCAATATAAAGGCGGCATTCCTAATCGAGGATTTGACTCGCCCCATCTTCTCGCACTCAGGACCCGCGCTGCCGTAGCTCACCGCGACTTTCTGGTGGAACCTCCTGGACCTCATCGTTCCCTCCTCTGGCGACAACGTGTTGACGCTAACCGCATCTATCGCGCTGCAGTACGCCTCCACAAGACCCATATGTTCCGCTCACGTTCTGACGTCTCAACCACCCAACCACAAGCAGCGGCAAAGATTGTTTCATGCCGCATCACTCGTCACCAGAGGACTCACTGTGCGCTGGACCCTACCAAAATGGACACGTACACCAACCACTACGGCACCACGTTTGGTGCAGAACCATCTGGGACTGAGGAGCCGGATTTTGAGTTTTTAGCATCCACCGACCCTAAGACATTACGCAAGGTCTCCTCCGACGTTACCTGGTTATCGATGGATACTATACGCATGTTGGTGGGACAAATCGCAAGAGGGAAGGCGACAGGGGGTGATGGGATCTTTGGCGAGATGCTTTCTATGGCGGTGGATGAAGTTACTGGTCCTATTTGGTCTCTCTTTCAGTTGGTGGCTGTGTATACCTGCATTCCGACGACTTGGTGTGAAGCGAACGTTGCTCTTGTTTTCAAAAACAAGGGCAATAACGGGGACATCGCCAACTACCGCCCAATTTCTTTGATATCGGTAATACAGTTACGACGTCTAGTGGGACGTGTCTAGCACGTATCTAACAGACGTCGCAAAATACACTGTAAGATGTCTGTTAGACAGCGTATAGTGATGTATTAGTAGTATAGTAGACATCGGGCACTTGCTTATGTTAGACGTCTATTGTATTTATACTAGACAAACAAAACTTTCAATTTTTTCCAAACTCAGCTCTCTTATAAATCATAACAAAAGACACATATTCGTTGTCCAACAGACACTGAGAAGAGACACAATAGACATGTTATAAATTTTACTTTTGATGACTCCGACCTCTTACACCGAACGTGATTTTGTTGTTGTCTTTTTTTTTAACGTGCATATCCTAAGTTGCAATGAATGCACACAACAGAGCGCAACTTCTGCAAAGGGTTGCTGCCGAGGACCAAGGAATTCAATTGATGTTTTCTATGGCTGAACTTCAGCTCCCTCCTAATGAGCTCCAAAGGGTGCCATTTTCAAGCAGTGCGAATAATAAGAAGACCATTGCTTACATGATGACATCCCTTCACATTGGGAAGCTGTTTTTTGTTGACGAGTATCTGGAACATGGCAAACCACGAAGCACTAACTTGGATGCAAACGCAAAGAAAGCATTATGGTGGACTCGCTGCAAAGCAGTTATCAGGTTACAATCTTTATTCTACTTTATAGCTGTTAACATGTGTTAGGTTTTTAAACACGTTTACGAGAGAAAATCCTGTAGTTAGTCTTCGCAAGATGTACGTCAGGTTTAACGGAGATTCGAAAACCAATTTTGTTGAACTTCCGTTCTACATTAACCTAACAAATCGCGAAACGGTTATTGCCTCTTTAAAGACTCACGAATTAGAGGAACTGCATGATCTAGAAGATTTACTTTTGGTTGGATTTAAGTCAGAGCATGGGGAAAGATGGGATACGAAGGAAGAGTGTGTGAAGTACTTAGCGGATGCTATCATAAGTAACTACATGTTTTGCGTTAATAATTAACTTTTCCATCGTAGGGTTCAAAAATAGAAATAACAAGCATCATGTTGGTCTGCAACAAAAATCTGGTGCAAACGAGAGGATTAGGAGACAGCCAGACTTAGTATGATGTTTACACAGTTAGTACCTTACATGATTTTCAGTTGCAACACAAATCCATGTCAACTCCGTTCAGCACCAAAACATGACGGAGATTACAGAGGCCAAAGATGTTACCCCGACAACCAGTTCCTGCACTAAAGAAGCTTCTAACCAGGTAGTGAAGCTCGCATCAACTGAAGATACTGCAAAACTACCACGGTAACGCTGTTTTACTCTTTAATATTCATCTTCTTTCACTGACATTTTTGCCAGACGCTCCTCCGAATCTTCAGGGACATCAAATGCAGCATTGGATCCCAGCAAGTATCTCAACTTGATGGAATCGTCACCATCTCCTACTGTTCCTGCAAGGATCGATGCTGGAAGCATACAAGAGAATCCCTTGACTACGTCAACGACAACAACGTCCAACGAAGATCCTATCGGCGCCTCCAAAAGCACCATTCAGGCGGACCACGAAGCTCAACTTGGTATGGTCAATCAACTTGAACCCAACGATGATGATTACGACGTCGACATCGAAATGGTTTCTTTAGACTTGCAGTCGAAGGACAGGGACTTAGGAAAACGTACCATTCCTGTGAAGGAAAAGGAGAAAGATTTAGTTGACAGTGTTGCTGGGAGCCAGAAAGTTAATGTTCGCTTCCAAATCCATGGTTACAGCAGCGTAATCTGCGCTTCAGTGTTGTCAAAGGACGGCAAAATAGGTATGTTTCTCCAAAGTCTCCTTCATCAGTTCACAAAACTCTATCATTGCTACTTTATTGCCTTTTTTTTCTGATGTTCCTTTCAGTATATAAGGATGACGCGTTTGCGGTCGCTCACCGTTTGATTGATAATGTGGGCTCGGTGCTGTTTGATGGAGAAATTCCGTCATTTGTTGATGTTGCGGATATACTTTTCGTCAACAACGACACTGGAGAAATGCAATATGACACAAACGGCGAAGT
>JAHLKC010000317.1:0-15166 GCA_025449115.1 Chytridium lagenaria
ATTAAGAACGTTGTTCGAGCAAAAGTGCGTTTAACTTTGTTTTAATTGAGCCCCGTGAACAACAAGTATTCAACAGTGGTAGCACTTCTCTGACGACATGGGAAAGAAAGACGACTCAGATGACGAGCGCAGCAAGCCAGTCAAGTTCGACGGGCAAGACTTTCACATCTGGAAACGTCGGATGACCACTTACCTCAAAGACAAGGGTCTTTGGGCGATCACTGAGATAGGATTTACGCCGTACGTTAACGAGAACGCTCCAACCAAAGAAGAGAAGGATCTGCGGATCAAGGAGCAGTCGGCTAACGATCGTGCTAAGAACCGGATAGAGTCTCGAGTGACTGATTCGGTCTTACACTTGATTGGCGAGGACTTCACGGCCAAGGAAGCGTGGGAGTGCCTCGTGTCATCATTTGAGCGTAAATCCCAACCCAACCGCAACGCTCTCACACGCAAGCTCACGCGTCTCAGAATGAAGGAGGACGCGTCTTTACGCGTATTCGTTGCAGAACTTTCGACAATGGTCAACCAACTCAAGGCAGCCGGCGAGGCTGTCTCCAACGAGCAACACATTGCTCACCTGCTCACCAAACTCCCGGAAGCTTACGACGTCGCAGTTGCCAACATTGAAACGGACGACAAAGCGGTCAAGGACTACAACCTGGTCGTTGCCAGGCTTCTCGACTGTGAAGAGAAGATCAAGGACCGCGTGGAGGCATCGGAGGAAGCGGAGGCCTTCTTCACGACAAGAGCGCGTAAGGGGAAGAAACCAGCAGGAAAGGACGCGTCGAAAGGTGGAGATAAAAGGTCAGTGACTTGTTTTAAGTGCAAGAAGATAGGACACTATGCGAACAAGTGTCGCTCTGGGAAGAAGAAGGACTCGGGGGAGTCAAGTGATGATACCTCAGAGAACGAGAGAGATGGTGGTGGTAGGAACCGTCATCGTGGGAAGTGGTGGAAGAAGCGCGCCTCGGACAAGAAGAAGTCTGCAAACACGGCGCGTGCAAGTCCAATTGCCTTTATGGCTATTGTGCGTCAGGTTGACGCGGAGGCTGGGGAAGCCTTGTCGGTTAAGCTGGAGAAGCGGGATAACCGATGGATTCTGGACTCTGGAGCCACTCACCATATGACCTTCTCGAAGGAAGGATTGCGGGGTTACCGCGCCGCGAGCAGCCGCGTAAAAACTGCAGAGCACGGCGAAGGAATACGCGTGGAGGGAGTAGGAGATTTAACCCTCAGCATCAAGGTCGGGAAGGCCACGCAAACGATCACGCTCAAGAACGTACTCTATGTGCCGGAGCTCACGCGTAATCTCATCTCTCTGGGTGCAGCAGCGTCGCGTGGCGTTGTTTTGGAGTCATCCAGCGGCAAGTATCGCCTCAGACACGTCGGATCGAACGACGTGACGGCAGAGTTCAAGGTTGAGGACAACCTATTTTATCTGGTGCAGCCAGACACCGCAGCAAACACCACGATGGGTGTGAAAAGCCAGTCGCTCAACAGCGCGCAGATTTGGCATCGACGGATGGGTCACATCTCGATGAAGGCGGTGAAGAAGCTTGAAAAATCGGCAACGGGTGTACGCATCACGTTGTATAACGACGACGACGACGTGCTGTGCAAGGGATGCATTGAGGGGAAGCTTACGCGCTCCTCTCACCCGGAGAGAGTTGAGAAGGACTACAAAGTCTTGGAACGCGTTCACGTGGATTTGGCGGGACCCATGAAGCGGAAGAGCTTGGGAGGGTCGCGTTACTTCATGGTGGTTGTGGACGCGTCAACGGGTTACTGCAACACGTACATGCTCAAGGAAAAGAAGCAAGCGGTTCAGTACATCAAGCAGTACAAGAGAGAGGCCGAGGCACTCACAGGTCGACGGATTGACGCGTTGAGATACTCGGAAAGGAACCCTGAGGAGATGGAACGACTTCGAGAAAAGCCGCATCTCCTGGAGATTGTTGCAGATAACGGTGGGGAATTTAAGAACAAGCAGCTGGAGGCATGGTGCCTGGAGGAAGGCATCAAGCTCACGTTCACCATGCCCTACACGCCTCAGCAGAACGGTGTTGCGGAAAGAATGAATCGGTCGCTCATTGAGAAGGCAAAGTGCATGCTTAGCGACGCGAGTCTTGACGACAAATTCTGGGGAGAGGCCGTTACGTGTGCCACGTACTTGTACAATCGATCTCCTCGTAAGGATGGGATTTCACCTCTGGAAGGCTTCACGGGAAGGAAGCCTAACCTGAAACGCGTTCGAATCTTCGGTTGCGCATGTTACGCGCACGTCCCAAAGGAACGACGGAAGAAGATGGAGAAGAACGCGCGCAAATGCATTTTCTTGGGATATGAGGCAATGGGATATCGCCTTTATGACCCAGTCACGAAGAAAGTAGTGCGCAGCAAGACTGTTGTGTTTGACGAGTTGAACACTGGAGTGTGGGAAGACACGACGCAACGTGTCCACCTGGAAGGTAAACAGGAAGCTGCTGGACAAGTTGGGGGAGCGATGAAGACTCCAAGGATTCCGAGATGAGTCTTTAAGCTCTGAGGAAGATGGAGATGACGCATCACAGTTAGTGAAGACAGCGAAGCGTTGGAGGATGATGTCGAGGATGCTCAGGAAGAGAACGACGCGTCAGAAGAGTTCGAAGACGCGCCAACCTCGCCAAGAAGGACTCCTCAACCGCTACACGCAGCTTTCACGTCTCCCGTACCAGCAACACCACCAGCAGAGGAAGGCACTCGTCGTTATTCCCTGAGAGAGAGGAGGCCAGCAAATGCAGAATGGTTTAAGGCTCAAGCTCCAGGAAAGCGAGCTCCTGCTCAACGTAATCCTGCAGCACACACCGTTACCGTGATGAGTGACGAGGACGTGACAGATCCAGCAACCGTTGAGGACGGTTGGGAAGTGTCGATTCAGAAGAATGGTTGAGGGGCTCAGGAGGAGTACCAGTCGTTGCTGGAGCATCAGACATGGCGTCTGGTGCCTCGACCAAAGGCAAGCACATCATCAAGAGTGGATGGGTGCTCCGTTACAAGCGAAAGGAAACGGCTCCGTGGAAGAAGAAAAGCTCGATTCGTTGCAAAGGATATTCGCAGAAAGAAGGTGTGGACTACTTGGAGACTTACGCGCCAGTGATGAAAGGGGCGACCTTTCGGAAGCACTCGAGTGGCAGCTACGAGGGGATGATGTTACGCCAATACGAGTCAAGACGGCGCTTCTCAACGGCAATCTCAAGGAGGAGATATACATCGAGCAACCAGAGGTTTTGTGATTGTTGGGAAGGAAGACTGGGTTTGTCTTTCTTGAAGACCTTGTATGGTTTGAAGCAATCACCTTTGGATGGAACGAGGTGTTGGATGAGTTTCTCATCTCGATAGGCTTCACACGTTCGCTCTCGGATCCTGTCTTTACTACCGACGCAACGGCGAGAGGTTATCGTTACTGGTTGTCTATGTTGACGACCTAGTGCACGCGTGTCCCGATCAGAAGAGGCAGACGCGTTTCAAGACGATCTCAAGCGTCGTTTACGGTCAAAGCCAGGGGGAGCCAAGATACGCGGTTGGAACCCAAGTTCGCTACAATCAACACGAGAGGTGTGTGCGTATCAAGCAGGAGGCTATATCATCTCGATGATGAAGAAGCTACGAGTGCCAGAAGGACATCTCAAGAAGCTTCCGCTAAGGCCTGGAACGCGTCTCAGACGCGTTGAAGACAACGAGACTCCACTGGAAGAAGTGGAGGGACTAGCCTATCGAACTGTGGTCGGTTCATTGATGACGCGATGGTTAATTCGCGTCCTGACGTGGCATTTGCAGTTGGAATGCTGGAAGTTCCGCGAATTTTCGTTTGTGCGTAATTTAAATAATTTCATTAATAAATATTGTATTTATTTATTTATGGTCTACATAAATATATGTGTATTAAAAATGCATTTTACGATTATATTTTATTACAATGTAGTACATAGAGATTTAAATTTAGACCGCAATGAAGAATTTAATAAACCAACAAAGTAAATTTATTTATTTATAATATTCAATACAGCAGTATTTAGGCGGTTCTTCGTCTCTTGTTTAGGTTATCTTCATATTTCCGCAATCCCACATACTCATTGATTCAATATGACTTTAATTTGTAGTCATTACGTCGCTACCGGTTGACAAATGGTAAAAAGTTTAGAATGATCAAAGTCCTCATATTCAGGTGGGTCATCATTGTCGCTATCATCCTCAACAGGATCACCGTGCTCATTACTCCATCCAGGCGCCACCACCTTTCTATATATGTGGCGTTTGTCAAACAACATCGATTCCACAGGCTCGGGAAGAGGGATGATGTAACTGTATTCTTCAGAAGCCTCCGAATTGAGGTTCTGTGGAAAATAGCCCAACACTCCCTGATTAACAGCGTTGAGCCTATTGGTCGAAAATCTATCCATGAAGGCTCGGGCTTTAAGGGTGACCGGATAAATTTTGTACTCGATGTCGTTTCCATTGTTGATGACGTTCACAGTCATGTGTGATCGGCCACGTGCTTGAGTATGACATCTATATAATAAATGTTGTTCTTGACAAACCGATAGATCTCGTGTAACAAGAAGTTTTGTGAAACGTTGAGAGTCTTCATCTTTTCCCTCGTATATTCATGGGGTTCAAGGAAGGACAGCCCCCCTGCTCGGATAGGCTTGGTTACTTTTTTTGCTGCGGATGAGTTCCCAGAGTTGACGCGACCTGCCGGTTTTGGTGCTGGCTTGAAACCCAGTGGAGTGGAGGGCTCTCCAGACGTGTGTACCAGACTTGGCAGACCCAGACCCAAATGGGTTGTCACCCAGCTTCATGGTTTTTGGAAGTTGAAGGACCCTCGTTGTCGTCATCCTCACTATCCGGGAGATCGGGTTCATAGTCTTTTTTAAAATAAAAATTTGGTTAATAATTTTTTTAAAAAAAAATAATTATAAATATAATATTTGTGTTACCTGAATTAAGTCTCATTTTCGTTGCCATTTCCCTTTATCTTCGAGTTGAGCATATTGGATAGGAAGGGTTCAAGAATAGGTACGTGTTCCTTCACAGTCCTGCCAGTCGGAGGATGTTTAAGGTCAGCAGTTTTAAGATATTTGAATAGGGCTTGGGTGTGGAGAGGAGTCCAATCCTTCACGCCCAGGTCGTTCTTTCTTTTAGGTGGCATGTCCTAGAGGGGGGTGTTGGGGAATATAGTGAGGGCAAGAACATTTCTGGCGGGATTTATATACGGCAGGATTGTGTCTTTTATTTTATCTTAATATTTAATGGGAAATTTACTTATCCACCATAGTTTAATGGCTAAAGAATAATTATTATAGTTATAAGGAGTTGAACCTTGAAACCTATAATTAGCATTTGCGCCTTCCAGCGGAAAAATCAGGAGAATGGCAACCACCATCAAATCATATGGGTTTCGCCATGATAACTCAATTTCTTATTTAAATTTTGAATCGCATAAAAAAGAAAAATGGAAAGAGGAGAGGAGAGGAGGAAAAATAAAAGAGAAAAAAGGGAAAGGTTTATTCTTCACTAAGTGCGCACAACGCACTTATTGAATGCGCACAACACACTTTGAATGCGCATTGAATAAGTGCGTTGTGCGCGCTTAATGCGCACTTTCTGACCTTGTAGTGGAGAAAGTGCATAAACACTTTTAAAGTGTATTTTCTTTTTGTAGATTCAACTTAACTGTGCACTATTTGCGCACTTTCATAAACTGAATCTCGCGCTATCTTTCTAATATGATTTCGATGTATTTTTTTTAAAAAAAACCGAAGATGCGTTAATAAATGAATTCCATTAATCCAAGCTATTGTCTGATCCAGCTTGCGTTGTAAACTTAAATATAGTATAACTTTTATTTACGTTTGAAAAATAGGACTTTTTTCAGACAGAATGCGCACAACGCACTTAATGAATGCGCACAACGCACTTATTCAATGCGCATTCAATAAGTGCGTTGTGCGCATTCAATAAGTGCGTTGTGCGCACTCATTAAGTGCGTTGTGCGTTGTACGCACTTCTCTTTCCCTCTCTTCACTTTTCTCTTTCCTCTTTCATTTTTGTTTTATCTTTATCTCCTCTCTTTCAAATCATATGACATCTTTCTAGATATCACGGTGATTTCACCGTTATCCATTATTATTTATAAACTATTTAAATATTTTATTAGTTATGTAGATAAGGATGAATATAATTAATAAATATAGCAGACAGTGTTTAAGCCCATTAACAATTGTATATGGTACTGTCATGCGATCCGGCTAAACGATTAGATTAACCCCACATATGAATAAATAAAATAAAATAAAATACTCCTATATAAACCCTTCTTTTTTCATGCCCTTCTTTTCAATCGTGCTTTCAGTGTCTCTTTCAATCACGCCATCAGGCATGGTTAATCCCATGATAATAGCTGTGGGGTCAAAGCTTATGGGTGGGTGTCTAACCATCAATTAATTAATTAATTATTAATCATTAATATTATTTTTATTATTTATTTTGAATTAATTAGGGGTCCCCGCCATTAACACTTTAAGGGCTGCCACAAAGAAAACTTGGAGCAGGAAGTTTCGTTCCCTATTTGGCGTTGGGGTGGAGACAGCAGATCTTCTTTGGGTGAAGGCTGTTCATCCCTTCAGGGCGGACCATCTTTACCTTAGGGACTTTCTTTGCTTATTATTTTACCTTAAAATTACCCAACGGATGCGGTAGGAGCCACCATCTTGGGTCGTTCCGAAACAAGCTACCGAGATCGGATGAAGCGGTGCCTGCAAGCATTTGTTAAAGTTAATACGGTAAGTCTTTCAAACCTTGTTTATAATATTACTTTTTTGCATCACCACTCATTTTTTATTAGTTTATTTATTATCATGATTATCCTTTTATATTTCACATATCCTTATTTTTTTTTAATCACATTATTTTTATTTCATTTTAATTTATTCTAAGAAAATTTTATTTTTTATTATTAATCAGATTAGTCTTGAAGACCGCTGGATTGATTGGAGTGTGAAAACCCCTTCAATCTATGTAGACGGTGTTGATTTTCTCGTTCAAGAAGACCGTCCTCTCAACAAGGCACTCTATAGCCACAAGTTCAAACATGCGGGCTATAGGTATCAAGTTTGCGACGGCTTTGGGAACATCGAAAATTGTTTTTATTTCTCCTGCCGCACCATGTGGTACAAGCTCCGACCTTACCATGGTTAGGGAATACCTGTTCCCTGTTCTACCATCCAATGAAAAGGCAGGGGGGGATAAAGGTTACCGAGGATCAAACCGCATGGTAGTACCCCTTAGTGGACAAGGTGACACAACCAAACTCCACAACAAAAATCTTAATTTCATGAAAGCCGGCCATGAGACGGTCAACAAGAGAATTAAGGATTTCCGAATTATGCGTGATATGTTCCGACTGAATCGGGTTCATCACGAGGAAGTCTTTATTTGCGTTGCTAATATTGTCAATGTTAGTTTGGACGAAAATCCCCTCTTTTCCCTTAAAGAAAAACTGATTTATTAAACTTCTTGTATTACATATGAATATGAATAAGTGTGTATGGAATATTATTGAGCAAAGTTGAATCAACATTGTTACTACTTTAATCGAAAAACATTGATAAACGTTATTACTTTGCAACAAGAAAATATATTTTCGATGTAAATAATCAACATTTTATACATAATTACAACACAAACGAAAATTCGCGGACCTTCCTGGCGCGCTACCAGGCGCGTCCTGGACACGAGCACTGGGAGTGTGCTCGTGATTTAGTCGGGTATTTACAGTTGACGCGTAGCTTGGGCATAAGCAATTCGCGTCAAGGGAACAAGTTGAAGCTTGAAGGATTCAGCGACGCGGATCTTGGGAACGATCCGGACGAGAAGAAGTCAATCAGTGGATTCGTCATCATGCTGAATGGAGGAGCTGTGATGTGCGGTGCGCGTAAACAAGCGTCAGTAGCTGTTTCCAGCGCAGAGGCCGAGTATGTCGCGTTGAGTGAGGCATCGTCGGAACTCATCTGGTTGAAGCAGCTCCTGGAGGAGATAGGATACTCCTTTGACGATCCACCAACACTTTGGTGTGATAACACGGCAGCAGGGGCCATTGCAAAGAACCCCATCATCAGCTCGAGGACGCGACACGTGGATCTTCGATTCCACGCGGTTAGAGATCGCGTTGCCAAGCGTTTGCTTCAGGTGGAGCACATTGGAACCAAGGAACAGCCTGCAGACATGCTCACGAAGGGGCTGGCGCGTAGAGACCTCGAGAGGTGTCGTGAACGCCTGGGGATGGTAGTCGTTGATGATGATGCTTCAGAGATGGGGGAGCCAGAGAAGTTGTGAGTGAAGTTCACGAAAGGGGGAGAATGTTGGGTTTCGCTCACTTGACTCACAAGGACGCGTCAGGATCACTCGCACCATTAGTCCGCGGCGTCGGGCGCAACACTAGAGTGATCTGGAATTTACGCGTTGTTAGAGTTGAGCGCGAACGCGCCCACTGGACTTCTCATTTACATTCTGGACTCATTTGAATTTCCCACTTTGATTTACCTTCCTTGATTGGTTTATTTTCTTTATGCCACTTTAATTATAACTCTACCTGTTTGTGATTGGATATTCCCTTCTAGCCTTTATTCCCTTTGTTCCCGTCAAGGCTCTCTGATTTGTTTATCTTTGTAGTGGAGAGTTTAACGCGTGAGTGTACGCGTCTCCGATAGGTTTACCTTTGTGTTGTCTTTCCTCTTTACTCGTTCGTTTTGTTTCAGTATTTAAAGACTCGTGTTTTGAGTTGAAATAAATTAAGAACGTTGTTCGAGCAAAAGTGCGTTTAACTTTGTTTTAATTGAGCCCCGTGAACAACAAGTATTCAACAATATTAATAGGAGCTGTAGGGTATACGTTTATGTATCATATGTACAAAGGTGGTGTGAATGGCATTGCTCTTGGTATCAGAAATGGCAAGAAGGCATGCCATCACGGCAACGCATACCAACGTATGCGGTGACATACCTTTTCAATTTTCTCTGTGCAACGGTATTGAAATTGATCAACGTACGTATACGACGGTATATATTTGAAATTCGACAAAATTTTATTACTAGTCGTCGGTTTTTCACCCGGTATTAATCCCTTTACTTTAGTGGGGTCGCTAGCGACAATTTTAATTTTCAATTTATCTTTAGTCTCCTTGCTAAGTTGAAAATTGATGTTTTTGAAAACTGAAAATTGAATTTTAGCGGTTGCGAAAACTCATAACCCGAAAACTCTCTATTACAAATGACCATCACTTTATCTTTTGTAACGAGAATTACATTGTCAATGAATCTCAGTAAATCAAGACGGAAGGAAAATTATAAAATAATTAAAGACAAAAAACGTATACTATACTTTGACAGATTGACAAAACAAAAGTTAAGATAAAACATCAGAATAGCGCAAGTGATTGTATTAACCCGAAATTTCGCGCGCCATATAACTCAAAGGGGATAATGCAGTACGCTTATAAACAGCGCTGCCTCAACTTTTCTAATGCAACATTATTAGGGTTGAATGACGGAGTTAACAAATAATGAAAAAAACGAAACATCTAATATATAATTATACATGACAAAACGACAGTATGGGACAACAAATACTGCAAACAAACGGCCCTAGCCTCATTCTAAAAACGCATAAGCAAAGGCTGGTAAGCAAATAACCAGAAGTGAAAAATATAAAAATTAAATAAACATAAGGTTAATTAACAATGACTGAATTCGAAAAAATCGCAAACAAATGACGCTGGCTCGTCATTTCTATGGCAAAAGAAACTGTATATATATCCTCTCTAAGGACTGAAATTAAAAAGTATGGATAAAATACAAACTTAATCCTAATATTTCACCGACAGAGCAACGTAACGAAACGGGCAGGTTTCAAACAAAATATGCTGAGTTTATTTAAAAAAAGGTAAAAAATAGTAGAATAATATTAACAAAGAAACAATTATAAAAAAATCAAAGCAAAGAAATCAATCGTTTCGATAATTGATCCACGGAACAAACCGGATAGTATCGAAAACAAAGAATCCTACCTTGATGTTTAAAACGTAGAAAGAGTGTCAACAGATACTTAAAAATGACACACGTTGCTTCTTTCTAGATATGTTGAGAGGACAACCAAGAAGTAGTTGCGTTTCTCTCTATTAGGATTATCATCAACCAGTCCAGGGTTTGAACAAGAATGGAGGAATTCGTATAGGTAACGATGAAGTTTATGCGCTATTGTCACAGTGCGCACTGAGTGTCATCAAAGAAAAGGTCACGGCGTGCATGAGAATGTGCATGAGAAAGTTCACGTGAGTGTCATAAGATCTTCTGTGTTTAAGTCCATGTCTACTACTCTTGCCAGTGTTACTACCGCATACCATATACTTACCATCTTGAGCACGTTGCTTCTTTCTAGATATGTTGAGAGGACAACCAATTTCTTGTGTGTTTATTAAAAACAAGGACTTGTATAACTAAGTTCTTAAAAAATTACCAAAAAAAAACCATACAAACCGATAATTCGACGTAATAGACCAAGAAATATTGAGACCAAATAACACTGGCTTCATCTTTATAACGCAAAACGAACGTAAGTGTATTTCAACAAATGATAAAGATGAAAATATGAGAAAACGAAACACAAAAACCGAAGTTTTAATGTGATTTATTGATAAAAACAAACAAAGAAATCGGAAACGTAAATGTTAAATCTAATATTTTACCATGACGGATTGACCAAGCAGAATGAGCAATTTGAACAAAAAGCGCCGGCTGGATCTTTCTAACACAGAACAATGCGTTAGAATATCTAAGAAAATGAAAATGATATGTAGGGATGAAATGAAAAAAATACAAACCGATATTGCGAATGACGGATCGACGGCTTAATATTTTTCAAGTAAAAGAAAGCGTTAGTAGTAATCTGACCAGATGACCTAGAAAAAAATATCCAAAACTAGAAACTTACAGACCAATACTGCACAATGACTGAGCTAAAGAACGGAACAGGATAAGCTCAAAAAAGGAAACTTACCAACCGATGTTTCGCCGTGATGGAGTTACCGAACCAAACGGGAATCGCGCCAATGAATAGTTAGGTATTGTATATTTTAAAAAAAGGATACAAAAAAAGAGACTTACAACCGATTTTTCGGACCGAACCATACCGGAATAAATCGCGCAAACGAATAGTTAGGTCTTGATCTAAATATTGCAAAAGGAAGCATTAGTAAGGTCTTGATCTAAATAACGCAAAAGGAAGCGTTAGTATATCTAAAAAAAAGGATACAAAAAAGGAGACTCACAAACAAACGGATTTTTCGCCGTGATGGAGTGACCGAACCATACGGGAATAAATCGCGCAAACGAATAGTTAGATCTTGATCTAAATATGGCAGAAGAAAGCGTTACAATATCTGAGAAAATGACCAAGATAAAAAAGGAATACAAAATTGGAGACTCACAAACCGATGTTTTGCCGTGACGGAGTGACCGAACCATACGGGCGTCCCCAACGAATAACACGGTCTTGATCTCAATAACGCAGGTTCATCAACAAAAGCAACAAGGTGGCTTTCCACTGCGAAGGTATCCATTGCAGAAATGGGAAAGTCAACGTCAGCCCATGTTATCACATTGATGTCCTACGAAAAGCTGATCCAAGTACATTAAGCTTCAGTCAACAAGTCGTATCTCCTGAAGAGGACGAAAAAAATGGTTCGGTGTCTTGGAAGCCAATACCCCCACCGCATTATTCACTTCTTGAACGTGAGGCTAGTTTTTGGCCTCCAAGAATCTTCAGGGCTGGAGAAGATGCGATTCTGAACCCTGGCACTGTCTTCTACCTTGAAGGTGACTCTCAATGCGTCTGCGGATTAAAGATACGAAATTGCGATTCTGAAAAAAGATTTCGGTGGTGTATGCTATACACAGAACAGGGTGCCGTTCGCTGCTTTATTGAAACAGCAAAATGCTCTCGTTGCCCTCCAAGGTATAACAGATTTATTGGGCCTGACCTTGGAGATCGGGGAATATTCAATAAGAACAATTTCTGTCTTATAACGCACTTTTTCCTGGACAAGATAACGGAACTGATTACCTCAACAACATTCTCCTTTCACGCTTACTCAAAGCACTTACAGTCAAACTATAATGAGTTTGGTCGGGGAAGGTGCCTGTACAAGCCTCCTTCTAGTAAAGTCATATCTGCGGTAAGTCATCACTTGTCATAAATTTTTTTCCATTCCATTCCTGCAAGCTGGCCAGGTACTGCTTGACCATCTGGATCAATGATCCAAATGCCCGCATACTAACGTTAACGGCGGTAATACACCGCACATAAACGTATGTTAACGTTTGCGGCCGTCTGTTTAAGTGTACAGCCGTAAACGGCCGTATGCGTTAATTTTGTACCTACTTCCGGGAATCCCTAACTTTTTTTTAGGCTTGGTTTTCCTTTCGTAAGATACAAGATTTAACCATGGGCATGGATATACAATGCCCATTCTGTAAGGAAACTGGCTACGATATGGTTGCTTGTGACGGTATCAGCATTGGTTATCAAGAAGACAAAAGACAAGCAACCTCATCCCACCAACATTCATCGATTCATACAGCAGTGAGAACAACACTGTGAACTACTTAGCGTCAAAACAGGTGAGAAATTCTTTTGCAGTGAATATTCTAATATGGCATAGTTTGTGCCTAGCAGAAATGTTAGAAAGGCAGGACGAGAGTTCTGCGATATATTCAAGCATGTGCATAACGGTGTTACGCGTCAAATGAAAGCAGCTGGAAAAGAGTTGGGATTGCTTTTAAACGTATACTGGGACAATGCACCGCGTTTCATGGCATTCATACTTAGAGATGAGATATGGACCCCAGCTGAAATAGCGGCGCTTAGAACTTTGCTTAAAGTAGTGAGTATATTTCATTGTGCCGTATTACTCTTTGACCTATCGTAACATCTATAAAGATATTCTGTGAACAGTCAGTTGTTACAATCATATTGCCTGTCGGTGATAAATGTCTTCAGGAATTAGAACGCTGGGAGCAGCTAGATGTGCAGGAGAAGTTGACTTTGATTGATGATCTTCGTCAAAACGTACCTTCAGTCGGCAATTTGTTATTTGAGGTCATTGTTGTTGGAAACAACACATATTTACCGGAAGAATTCATCAAACTTGCTCAATGGTTAAGAAAGAGAAGGAATGTTGTTGAGAGCCAACATAGCCGCCATCCTGTAGCGGATCCAAAGACAACCGAACATGGAGATTATGTGAACAAAAACTGGCAAAAAGTAAGTACAGAAGCCGTACAAAACCCCATGTAACCGTATACAACCGTATACTGTTATGTACCTTTGTATACTGCCGTTTACGTTTGTGTGCGCCCGTCTTTGGACTCTGTTGATTAACGCTTTCAAAAGACAGGTTCCTTTTACTTTTTACCTGAAATACGGCAACGTCCACGATATCTCAACCTTGGACCTGCAGACAATCTACCTACAGCAGCTAAAAAGGGGACAACGGAAGCTGACGTTTGTCCTAAATATTACGACAGGCAGAGGAAGGCTAAATCAATGACGGCCGGAGCAATGGTTTTTTTATGTCGTCATCGATTTTATATTGGATTTCACCTTTTTCCTAAAGCTGAAAGCATCAATGATGTTTTCGCAACTCTATACACAAGGTACCATACAATTCAACAATTTAACTCTAAATCTTGCAGGTTTGAACAGTGCCCATCCATTTGTGTTGGTGATAATAATTGCCATGCTGCAGACTACTGCACTTTGCGGGAGTACGAATTCTTCAAAGATTGTCGATTTGTTATAGACGATTTTCACTCAAATGCTCACAGGGGCTGTTCCGCTGCTTCTCACGCAAAACACTACAGAAAGCATATTAAAATTGGAGATCTTAATACGAGCTACACCGAATCGGCCAACCACAACATGGGAGTCTTGCGTCAAATGGTTTCATATATGACTGAAGGACATGCTATTATGACTATATTCACCTACATTTGTATGGCAAATAGGACGGTTTGGAAGGAACTGTCAGTGAAGGGTAGCGAATTGTTTTTAAAAAAGTTTGCATGTCGACGATGAAGAATATATATTGTCTTATTACAAAAGTTAGTTTACAATGACTACGTTGAAATGGAACCGTAAAATTCAAATGAGCCGTTACCAATTTCTTTTACATTAGACAAACCGCCGATCACGCCTGTTTACGGCTACGCGTCATTTTTTATGGCCGTTAGTTTTATGAATGAATATGATATAATCTATATTAAAATCGCTGACTTTAGAAACAAATGGCATAATCCTCCAAACATAACGCTTCTATATGTTTGGTGTGATTAGGTAGCATCCTGAACCATTTAATGCATTAGTAGATTCATGCCGATAGCAGAGGGAACAGTATACAACCGTAGACGGCCGAAAGCGGTTATGATAGAATATCCGTCTAAAGCCGTCTACGGCCGTTTGCGGCCTTTAGTTACTGTCTAACTTTTAAAACGGGATTTGCTTGCTGGACCGTGTTGACAGGTGGCTGTCAGTTGAAAGATAAAAGGTTCATCTTTTGCTATGCTGCTGAAGATTAGAAGAGCTATGCCATGGCAAAGATTGGAGTGATTAGGTGGGGTCCTGAACCATTTAATGCATTCTAGCGCAAAAGTAGATTCATGCCGATAGCAGAAGAAACAGTATACAACCGTAGACGGCCGAAAGCGGTTATGATAGAATATCCGTCTATAGCCGTCTACGGCCGTTTGCGGCCTTTAGTTCTGTCTAACTTTTAAAACAGGATTTGCTTGCTGGACCGTGTTGACAGGTGGCTGTCAGTCGAAAGATAAAAGGTTCATCTTTTGCTATGCTGCTGAAGATTAGAAGAGCTATGCCATGGCAAAGATTGGAGTGATTAGGTGGGGTCCTGAACCATTTAATGCATTCTAGCGCAAAAGTAGATTCATGCCGATAGCAGAACAAACAGTAATACAGCCGCAAATGGCGGTGTACGATTAAATTTTTGTGCAACAAAAAAATTTACTAATGCTTGCGGCTAATTACTGCCGTTTTTGTCAAAGCATTGATGAAC
>JAHLKC010000318.1:0-15110 GCA_025449115.1 Chytridium lagenaria
AGTGCTAGGTTCTGAGTGTTTTGAAGGGGGAGGATTTCAGCAGAAGAGAGAGGTCGGAGTGCGAGGCCATACTCTACAAGGGGTCGAACAAACATTTTATAAAGAAGGAGGGAGAGGGAAGGGCGCCATCCCCACGCATTCATACCCTTACTACGAAAAAAGTGAATAAGCAGATTGGCTTTTTTAACGCGCTTCTCCATAGAAGCCGCGATATCAACCCCCATCGGCGTCATCACCATCCCAAGAAACACCGCCGAGTTCACTGGTGCAATCACGGTCCCCCCATCGTCACCGTATTATTCCCCGTCACCACCAGAGCAGATTTTGTCGGTGCATACTCAATCCCAACCTCTCGACCCCATTCATAACACGCCGCCGCAAGTCGTTGGACCCCATCCAGAGTTGTCGACAGGATTGTTGTATCGTCAGCTAAAAAAAGAGAGTTAATGCGGCAACCTCCACATGATATGGTGGGTACATCAGGGGAGAGAGCGTAAACGGGAGGAAAGTGGGTTAATGAACAACAAAAACAATGATGGTGCTAATCGGGTCCCTTGGAGCAAACCCCGACGTACAGGAATAGGAGGAGACTTGGAACCAAGAACAAGAAGGTAAGCAAGGTTATAATCAAAAAGACAACGAAGGAGGGGTACAACGGAGGTGAGAGTCTCGGTGTCAAACGCGTCGCCAGCCCAGGGGACACGAGGGAGGGCCGGTAAGTGGTTAAATTGAGACCAGAGGAGACGCCGGTCCACCGTGTCATATGCCGCTTTGATGTCCAGATACATGGTCTTGATGCCGGGGTTGTGTTGGATGATCTCGTGAAGGTTAAAGACTTGATCGAGGCATGAGCGTTGAGCACGGAACCCCCTTGGGCCACATCGAGATAAGGTAATATCCGCTTGTCCACCACAGGCCTGAAGATGGCTTCAAAGAGCTTCCGAACCACTGATATGAGTGAGATGGGACGGTAGTTGACGATATCTCTGTTACTCCCCTTATTCTTGAAGACTAATGCCACGTTCGCAACCAACCACGAGGATGGAACGCAGTTGTATATAACAACCAGAGTAAAGAGAGCTTTGAGGGGGTTCCGTACCTCAGGAATGGCCCGAGAAAGCATCTCCCCAAAGATTTGGTCTTCTCCAGTAGCTTTGCCGGCAGGGGTTTCACGAATAACCATATCCAGAGCAGCATCGTCAAGCCAAGTGGGTGCGGTAAGGACTTTTCGGGGTACACGGGGGTCGGTATCGTCAAGAAAACCTTGATCCGGTAAGGCCGTGCCGGTTGGAAGGGCTCCAAATGTCGATTGAAAATGGGCGGCATAATCTTCAAGGCGGGAGGGGTCGAGAGCACAGTGAGCGCGTTGTTGTCTTGCAAGTTGGCACGAGATGACTTTAGCCGCGACTTGGGGTTGAGAAAGCATCCCGTCAGATCTGTAGCGGAACACACGCGTCTTGTGGAGGCGAACAGCAGCTCTGTAAAGGCGGTTAGATTCGATACGGTACCTCCAACGAAGTGGTTTCAAGTCGGGAGGAGAGGTTAAGAATGCGTTGTGGGCCTCTTGGGTCAGCTGTCGCAGTGCTTTGAGGTGCGGTGTATCAAAGCCAGGGTGTGGAGAGCCCCTTTGAATTTGAAGCGGCCGACAGAATCTTCAGCAGCTTTAATGAGCCATTGAACGACTGTATCCGATGCTGCATCCACCGCGAGTTGTCTCGTTTCCCATGGGATCAAGTTATCCGTGGCTCTTCTCCTCTCAGCGGCTTCAACCAAGATCATCCAGTATCGTCATCACGTTGGCGTGAGTGCTCGTAGTTTCCCCGTAAAGTGTTCTAAGTCCTCGCCTATCAATTTATGTGCATTAATCCGAGAGAAGGTCGGTTTCCAGAAGTCCGTCGGCAATGGGATATCTACCGTGAGGAGAGAGTGATCGCTTCCCATGGTGATATCCTCGTGTATGACTAGGTCTGGTGCCAGATGTAATGCCATGGTGTTCAGGAACACCAGATCGGTAATGCCGTTGCCGTTCCTCGCGTGTGTCGTCCATTTCCCCCGTGAAGGCTCCAACCGCGTCCACTCAGCATTTTCCATCCATTCCCTCATCCATCCCCGTCTAACCAGATCCCCCGTTGTGCCATTATCACCAGTAAGTGCACCCATCCTCGCGTTAAAATCCCCAACCACAACAATCGGTGCTGCAGGGTGTTGTGCTTGAATTCCACCCAGAAATGCATCGAAACCCGCCAACATTGCAGCCACATTAACACCATCTCCTCCTATTGGCGGTAGGTAGCCGATGACTAAAACCAGAATCCCTATCTTCACCGCAGACCATTTTCCCCCAGCATCCACTCCTAGCACCTCTATTCTTAGGTCTCTATCCCCCGGGGAGGCCAGAAGTACCCCCCATTGTCCCTTCCGTCCGGTGGCGGTGCCATCAACGTGTCGAGGTCGAGCAGGTGCGGTCCCATTAACAATGACACGGCGAATTGGGACACCGTCGGTAGGTGATAACCAAGTCTCGGCAATGGCGATGAGGTCGATATCTAAAGAAAGGCAAGTGTCAGTAAGGAGGTCGGCTTTTCCACTTAATCCTTGAGCGTTCCAGAATCCCAGTCGTAAAATATGATGTTCATTGTCTTCAGACATTAACATGATTGTTAATATCTGACTCAACTTCGTTCGCCATCACTGCATCGTCGTCACTGTCAAGAGAATGGAAGCGGTTGGAGGAGGATGATGTGGCCTTTGGAGTATCATCGGCGTAGCGCTTCTTCAGGATGTTGCGGGGTACCGCCATTGGTCGATCCCTCTCTGCGGTGTAGGTAGGAGTGCCGAAGACTCTAATGGCGTCGCGTTGGGCTCGTTCATCCGCAAAAATCTTCGCTTGAGCGCGTATTTCGATTATCATTTCTTCGTCAATGCCCTCAAGACATGCATTTTTGATCTGCTGTCCACCCCTAGCATAGAGGCCACCGAGGCGTTTGATACAATTGCGTCGACCTTCTGTTTCACGTTCGGCTTTGGATTTACTGCTGGAGACCACCAACTCTGGGACCTCAAGAGGATCGAAGTTTGGGAGGAACACACCCTTATTGGTGAGTCGGCTCTGGATGAAGGTGGCCTTGGAGGAGTCACAGAGTAGGTGTACAACAGATTTGCCAATAAAAGACATATCAAGTACACCAGAGTCGATGCCGAGAGTAAGAAGTGCATTGCGGATAATTGTGTAGCGGAATGGTCCAGGTTCGGCGTAACCTCTCATGTACAGGTTGGTGATTCCAGAGATGTTGCTTCTAGGGTACGTGCTGCGGAATACCATACGGGCGGCGTGTTCAGGGGTTGCATCTCCTCTGGCGATTTGACGAGCGGCGGCAGCAAAACTAAGAGGTCCAGGGGTGGTCGAGGAGTATTGACGTCAAAGTTTTCCGAGAAGATCTTAGGAGCGGTACGGCGAGAACCCATGTGGGGGATGGAGAAGGTTTGTTAATTCCAGCTTCTTTCATGGCAACCAGGAGTTCTTTAACCACGTTTTTGGTCAGGTCGGCTTTGAAGGCGGCAAGCTTGGTGGCAGAGATGGATTCGAAAACCTCTCCTTCCTCTTCAACCATGTCAACATCGGCGGCGCTAATGGAGGCGGAGGGGATGGAGACCTTGGTGGGAGCAACCGGAGGAGGAGAGGGTTGATGGGTGATGCGGTGGATCTCGGCATCTTTAGCATCAAGGCGGCGTTGGAGTCGAACATTATCATCACGAAGTCCTTTCATCTCCTCGAGGAGAGTATCCAGACGGGTAGTCAAACGAGAGATCTGCTCAAGAAGGTTAGTTTGGTCATTCTGAGTGGAGGGTGTGAAGGTTGAGGATGAAGATGGGGCACCCGTTTTCTTGAAGGACGAGGACATTGTGTCTGATGTGTCTATAGTGTTCGGGGTTGTCAATGAGTCACGTGACCTATGATAAGAAAAAGCGGCAAGTCGGTTTGGAGATGGTGAGATGTGGGCGGTGTGAGGAGGGTTAAAGCGAGATGGTGGTTGGGTAGAGAGGGTGGGGTGAAGAGTGTTCAAGAGTAGTAGTGTGCAGGTGTGGTGTAGGCGATGTAAGAGCCGTGTGCGGTATAGTGACGGCGTTGTGTGGTGTGGGAATGACGGTAGATGGTGAAGGTGGGAAGTGTGAGAGGATGGATGGGGATGAGGGTGAGAGGGTAGAGCTTTTGGGTTGCGATAAGGGAGTGGAGGAGCGTTTTTTGGGTTGTCGTAAGGCGGCGGCTTCAGATCGGGTTAACACTTCAAGATGTTGGTGTGCGGAGGCGATCTGTTGGCCGATGTCGAGATAATCCGAGTCTTGCTGTTTGAGGAGAATGTTCACGAGTCGTCCAGAGTGGCCACAAGGAGTTCCAGTAAGGCTGCCGTCGCAACGGATGGAGAAGCGGCGGGTTCCTGTTGCAGATGGGCTTCCAGATGGGCCTTTATTGGTCCACTTTACTCCAGATTGATGGCAAATAGGGCAGATCAACCGATCCTTATCCAAATGCTTCCAGCTTTCTCTCTCGAGTAGCTGGAGACGTTGAGCGGCGTTTAGAGGAGGAGTAAGCGGTGTTTCAGAGAGCGGGGTGGGAGCGATGGGTGTTTGGTTCTTCGACGATGGTTTGGTTTTCTGATCTTTTGGCACTTTGGATGTTTTTTGTGCAAAAGAGATTTCCCTAACCCTAAGCGTAACAAAGAATATATTGTCCCTGACCCGTCAAACTTACGTAAGACTAAGGTGGGCTCTCAAAACACATTACAAGCGTGAAAGAAACTAAGTTCGGCACTCCCAAGGAGAAAAGGGACGCGAAAAACGCGTAAAAAGAATCAACAACACGTACAGAAGGAGAAAGACACGTGGAAAAGTGAGTAATCGCGTAAAGAGAAACAGGTAGAGAACGAGGAATTAAGCACACCGTAATTAAACATAGACAGGAAGAAAGTAAGACGAGAAGGAAAGGAGAAGAAAAGTAAAGAGAGTGGAGACACAGATGGAAGGAAATACTAGTAAAGGAAAAGAAAGGGGAAGGAAAAAACACGAAAAGTAAGAAACGAAAACCTCAAAGAGGCTCTTCAGAAGCCAGTACCCAGTGTTCCTCTAGCGCCTCCCTCGTAAGCCGCCGTGTCCTTGCCGAAATCGCCACCGCGGTACCCCGTGCCTCATCTAGGATATTGTGGAGTTCTTGTTCCCGAGTGTTGACGGAGGAATCCCAAAATGGGCGTTGACCAAAACAGCACCACCGGATCCGCTCGATCGCCTCCACACACAAGCGTATCTGAACGCGTGATGAGTGGTGACGACCGGCATTCGGAGGAAACGTAGTCGGGATAGTAGGGAGTCAATGATGGTGGAGCCAGGCGCGTTGGAAGGGATGGTGGGAGGTGTGGTATTGCAGCGGCTAAGAGGGCATTGGCACCAGTGCACTCCGTCGTGTGTTCCCGACTGCCCAAGGGTTCGTCGTCGCAATTGAGACAGGGTTGGTGAAAGGATACTCTGCTAAAGCCCAACAGACCAGGGCTCGAAATTGGTGGCGGTGAAGCAGAGAACCTGATGCGATAAGACGATGACGGCGCCCCCTGGGTAGCACTGGGAAAACCTGTGAGGTACGTGGTCCCTCGGCGAGAACGGTGGTTAAGGATTGTCGGTGTGCGGCATCGAAAAAGACCGGAGGGAGGCGTGTAGAGGGTCCTCTGGGCGACCAGCGACTGGATTGGGAACAATAAGACGGAGAAGGTTAAAAACAATGTTTTGAAGGTAAGGAGTGACAGAGGCCATAAAGGATTATGAAAACGATAATTAAGAGATGTTGAGCGGTGAGTAAGAGAAGTTGGAGTGGGGTGTTGGCGGGAGTGCCGATAAAGACGAGCTGCAAGGTTGCTAGAGTCGTTACATTGATGAAGACGGAAAAAGAAGGAAGCGTTGAGGGTGTGGTTACGTGAAGATATGGGAACAACATTACAAAGAAGATGGAGGGAGGCAGAACTAGTGAACGAGAGACTGAAAAATAGAACGGAGAGCGAGGGTTTGGGTATTTTGAAGAGGGAGTAGTTCAGTGCGAGATAAAGGTCGAAGAGCTAAACCATATTCAAAAAGGGGGCGAATAAACATCTTATAAAGAAAAAGAGAGAGAGAAGGTCTCCATCCCCAACTATTCATCCCTTTACTTCGGAAAAAATTGATAAGAACCCCTGCCTTTCGAACCCGTTTCTCAAGTGAAGCCGAAATATCTACCCCAGCCGTACCCATCACCACCCCCAAAAAGCCGGCTGAGCGTGTAGGTCTTACAGTAATCCCTCCCATCGTTACGGTGTCGTTTCCTGTGATCACTAGTGCCGACTTGGATGGTGCGTATTCAATGCCGACTTCACATCCCCAGTCAAAACACTCCTGTGCGAGGCGTTGAAGTCCTGTACCGTAGTCGAAAAGATGTGGTGTCGTTAGCTAGAAGAAGAGAGTTAAGACGGCGACCGCCGCAGGTAATTAGAGGGACATGTTGTAAGGAGAGAAGACGGGAAGGAAGAGGGTTAATGAAGAATAGAATAAAGAGGGGCTAGACGTGTTCCCTGGAGAAGTCCACGCCGTACAGGAATGGGAGGGGATTTCCGGTTAAGAACGAGGAGGGAGGCAACATTATGGTCAACAAACAACGAAGGAGAGGGACGACAGAAGTTGAAGTTTCAATAGTGAATGCATCCCCTGCCCATGGGACTGCAGGGTGAGCCGGGAGATTTGAAAAACGGGACCAAAGCAATCTCCTGTCCACGGTATCTAGGCCGCCTTAATGTCGAGGTACATAGTTTTCAATCCTGGGTGATGTTGGAGTATCTCGTGCAGGTTGAAGATTTGGTCCAGGCAAGACGGTGGGCTCGAAACCTCCTTGGGCGATGTCGAGGTAAGGCAGGATACGTTTATCCATGACAGGGCGAAGAATGGCCTCAAACAGTTCCGACCACCGAGATTAGCGATATAGGTCTGTAGTTGACGACGTCTCTATTACTTCCCTTGTTCTTAAAGACTAACGCCACGTTCGCAACCAACCACGAGGATGGAACGCAGTTATATATAACACCAAATTGAAAAGTGTTTGGAGAGGCCCTTGTACGCAGGGATAGCTCGTGAGAGCATTTCCCCAAAGATTTGGTCATCACCAGCAGCTTTACCAGATGGCGTTTCTCGTAGGACTTTGGTCATGATCGCCTCATTGATCCATGGCGGGTAGGGGAGAACTAGGCGTGGGTTCCGAGGGTCGGTAGATTGAAGAAAGGTTCATCCGGGGCCATGGTTCCTGTCGGTAAGGCTCCAAAAGTGTTACCAAAGTGTGCCGCATATTCATCAAGCTTCTCGGGGTCCAGAGCACAGTGTGAGCGGTGATCCGTGTGAGTTGACATGATAAGACTTGGCTGCGACTTGAGGTTTAGCGAGTATGGCATCAGATCCGTGTCGATATATTCTCGTCTTGTGTAAGCGTGCTGCTGCGCGATAAATGCGATTGCCTCAACCCGATACCTCCATCGTAAGGGTTTAAGGTGGGGAGGAGACTCTAAGAAGGTTGGTGAGCCGTGACAGCCAGTTGACGTAAGGCGGCTAGTGTGGTGTATCAAATCCCGTGTGTGGAGTACCGCCGCGGAACTTAAAGCGCCCAACAGAGTCTTGTGCCGCCTCTATAATCCAGGTTATTACGGCTTCAGAGGCTTCGTTTATCTCTGATTGCCTTTCCTCCCAGCCCACTAAGCTATTCGTCACTCTACGACCAGCAGCCCGTACTTCCAGTAGACCCAATTTTGTCATGACGTCCTGTCGACCCTCCTTCAACCGATCACGGAACCGTACGCATCCTTCTCCTTCAAGTTTGCTGATGTTGATGCGGGAGAATGGAGGTTTCCAGAATGTAGTCGGTAGTGGGATGTCGATTGTGAGCAAAGAATGATCACTCCCCATCGTCGTGTCCTCATGCACCACAAGGTCGGGTGCTAATGGAAGTGCCGCCGTGTTCAGGAAGACGAAATCCGTTATGCCGTTGCCGTTCCTCGCGTGAGTGGTCCATTTACCCTTGGAGGGTTCCAGCCTCGTCCAGCCAGGATCATGGATCCAGTTGTGCATCCATGTTTTCCTTTGATTATCCCCAACCGTATTAGAATCCCCTGTAAGTATTCCCATCCTTGCATTAAAGTCCCCGACCACAACCATTGGGGATGCCGGGTACTGTTGTTCAATACCGTCTCGAAAAGCGTTAAAATCTTCCAACATCGTCCTAACCGCACGGCCATTACCTGCCATGGGCGGCAGGTACCCACTATTATAACCAAGATTCCCACCTTGACAGCCGTCCATTTCCCCCCAGTGTCCACACCCAGCACCTCCAACCCTATCTCCTTTTCCCCAGGTGACATCACAAGTACTCCCATTGACCTTTGCGGCCTGTAGCCTTCCCGTCGACGTGTCTGTTTCGAGGCGGAGCGGTACCATTAACCACCACGCGTTTGAGGGGATACCGTCGGTTGGCGCGAGCCATGTTTCAACGATAGCCATGAGGTCGATGTCTAATGAGGTACATGTATTAGTAAGTAAATCAGCCTTACCTGTTAATCCTTGGGCATTCCAGAATCCAAGCCGTATTATATGGTGCTCATCGACGTCAGACATTAACACGTTTGTTAATATCCGAGTCTACGTTGGCGTCATCCATGTCTTCATCGTCGTCTGATAGTTGTGCAAAGCGATTGGTGTTGGCGGTGTTGCCGGGGGTGGACCCGACGACTGGTCGTTTGATGATTTTCCGAGGGTATGCGAAAAGTCTCTCTTCGGTGGCTGAGGGCTCAGTATGGCGGAAAAATGAGTCGGCATCACGGCGTTGGCGTTCCTCGGCATACAGAAGTGCTTGCTCTCTGACTTCGTTGGCGAATGTTTCGTCAAGACCTTCTAAACAGGCCTTCTTATCTGTTGTCCTCCTCTGCTGTATAGCGCTCCCAGTCTTTTGGCACAGTTAATTCGACCCTCCTTTTCTCGTTCCTCAAGAGATTTGCTGCTGGCGACGTTCAGTTTTGGAACTTCGAGAGGGTCAAATGCAGGGATGAGAACGCCTTTGTCGGTGAGTTTCTTCTCTATGGCGGCGGCTTTACTGAATCACACATGAGATGAACAACTGATTGACCAATAAGCTCATCTCCATTACGCCAATCGATGCCAATAGACAGAAGGGCATTTCTGACCATAAGGTAACGTTTGGGACCTCTTTGGACGTATCCCCGCATGTAAAGACTCGTAACCCCAGGAACTTCACTACGAGGATAGGTGCTCCTAAGACGACCCTAGCGGCGTGGTCAGGAGTGGCGTTCCTCTGGCATTTGGCGGACAGCGGCGGCGAAGCTGATAGGACCAGTGGGTTGGCGTGGGGCGTTAACATCAAAGTTCACCGAAAAGGTAGGTGGTGGAGGTCTGCGGGCGTATGCGGTGGGTGTTGGTCGAGGAAATCCTTCTTCTTTCATGGCAACTAGGAGTTCCGCAACCACTGTTTTGGTAAGGTCGGCCTTAAAAGCCGCAAGCTTTGTAGCAGAGAGATCTTCAATGACTTCACCGTCTTCGTGTTCCATGCCATTATCTTCAACTGGAGCTGGGCGGTGGGATCTTAACAGGTGCGGTTGGTTGGTGGGTCCCAGGGCTTGGCGGTTGAGGCGATGGATTTCGGCATCTTTGTCGTCAAGGCGTTTTTGGAGACGAGCGTTGTCCTCCCTCAGCGCTTTAACTTCTAGTAGGAGATCTTCCATTCTGGTGTCCATTCTAGAAATGATGTTAATATATTGTTGCATACTTTCCTCAATGGATGCCGGTGTGGAACTGGGTGTGGGACCATGTTGGACGTTGTCTTCTTTGTCGGCGGAGTTGACATGTTTGCGTCAATTAAATTTCCGGTTGGGATTGTCGAGAGATCACGTGACTGGAAAGAAAAAGCTGAAAGCCTGGATTGAATCGTCGAGTGCTTGTTGTCGGAGGAGTGGGGATGGGTGTGGGGTAGAAGACGTTGGGCGGGGTTGCTAGGGTGATCGAGGGTGTATGCAGGTGGGGAGTGAACTGGTAGGTGGAGAAGATTGGAGTGTTGGTAGGCGGGGTGGGATGGATGGAGTTAAGGGGAGTGAGAAGTGTGCAGGGATGGTTTGGGAAGAGATGGTGGATGGAGGGGTACAAGGGGTTCGATGTTACGTTTCTTGGTTGACGAAGAGAGCTGAGCGGTCCTGAGATGACGTCGAGTTGCTGATGAGCCGTAGCAATTTGTTGTCCAATGTCGAGGTAGTCCGAGTCCTGTTGTTGCTGCAGGATGTTAACAAGGCGTCCAGTGCTTCCACAGGGTCTGGTAAGTGTGCCGTCGCAGCGTATCGAGAGGCGTCGGGCTCCAGTGGCTGCGTGACTTCCAGATGGCCCTTTTTGTCCACTTGACGGATTGTTGACCACAGATAGGGCAGATCAGCCGGTCTTATCCAAGTTCTTCCAGCTTAGTTTCTCAAGCTGGTGAACTGGTTGACGGCAGCTGACAATGGGGATGAGGATCAGGGTCTGGATGATGGGAGATGGGGGTTGATGGCTTCGTCGATGATTTGGTTTTCAGTTCTTTTGGCACTTTGGATGATTTTTGTGCAAAAGAGTTTTTTTTTCCCTAACCCTAAGAGTTTCAAGATTTCAAGATTTATTATCCTGACCGCGCACCGAAGGTGAACTAAGGTGGGCTTTCGACAACCCAAACATGTTGGCGAGAACAATGAAGGAAGGAAGAGAAACACCATAGGGAAATAATGAAAATAAAAGGAAATAAGTCACTGCAGCCACCTCTCGACGCGTCGTAAGAAGAAAGATAATGGAGGAAGAGAAGAAAAACCGGCTGAAAAACAAGTAAAAACAGTAAAACCGAACGTGATATACGAAGGAACCAACACACAAGCAGGAAATGAGAAGAATAAAACGTGTCAAAGGGCAAAATAAACCACAACATAACAGGAGTAAAAGAAAGGAAACGAAAAAGGAACAAAAAAAAAAAAAAAAAAAAAAAAAAAAGAGCCTCAAAGAGGCTCCTCCGGTGCCAGTACCCAGTAGTCTTCCATTGCCTCCCTCGTAAGTCGTCGCGTCCTAGCTGATATATGTGGTCCTTGTCCGCGTGCCTCGTCCAAAATTGTCTGAAGTTCTTGGGCGCCAGTGTTTGCCGATATATCCCAGAACGGCCTCTGTCCAAAGCAACACCCATCGAATACGTTCTATCGCCTCCACGCACACGCGTATCTCGACGCGTGTGGGGTGATGACGATCAACGTTTGGCAAGAAGCGAAGCCGAGTGAGAAGGGAGTCGATGATAGTTGAGCCTGGAGCATGAGGGACGTTAAGAGCAAGCTGAGGATATGTGTTGGTGATGATATCGTGGGATCCAGAGCATTCGGTTGCATGTTCGCGGGTGCCAGGGGTCTCGTTGTCGCAGTTAAGGCAGATTTGGTGGTTGGCGACGCGTCCCAAGCCCAGAGGAGAAGAGCACGCATTTGGTGACGATGAAGAAGAGACCCGGCTTGAAGCATTGGGTGCCGTCGCCACGAGCAAGCACTGGAGTAGTTGGGAGGTACGTGGGCCAGAATCACGCATAAGAGTCAAAGCTTGGAGATGCGCGGTCTTGAGAAGGTAGGAGGGAGGCGAGCAGAGGACTGTATAGGGCGACCTGCAACTGGAGTAAGGAAAACAGGACGAAGAAGATTAAAGATAAGATTTTGTAAGAGGGGTCGAACATGAGGCCAGAGGGATTAGAGTAGCGATAATTATATGAAGGTGGTGCGGAAAACAAGAGAGGAAGGCTTAACATGTTGAAGCGTGAGTGGCGGATAAAGACGGCGGCTAGGTGACCGGCGTCGTTATTCTGATGGAGACGAAAAAAAAAGACACGTTGAGGGTGTGGTTGCGGGAAGACATAGGACTACATTAGAAAGAAGTGAAGGAAGCGATGCTGGTAGTACGTGCGACAGAGTAAAAGAGCGAAGAGAGTTGTTCTGGCATGTTGGATGGGGAAAGTTCAGAAAGGGTAAGAGGACGAAGAGCCAAACCATACTCAAAAAGAGGGCGAATAAACATCTGATAAAGAAGAACACATAAAGAAGGCCATCCCCAGCCATTCATACCCTTACTACGTAAAAAGTGAGTCATTGTCCCAGCCTTTCGAACCCGTTTCTCCAGAGAAGCTACTAAGTCAACCCCCACCGAAGTCATCACCATCCCCAGAAAGACCGCAGAGGCTTGTGGTGCAATCACGGTCCCTCCCATCACAATAGTATCCTCCCCATCAATAACCAAACCGATTTGGCCGGTGCATATTCAATCCCAACTTCAAGCCCCAATCGTAACAGGACGTTGCCAACCGTTGCAGGCCTCCTTTGTGCGTGCCATGATAGTCGTATCGTCGGCTAAAAGTAAGGAGTTAATTTTGAGGCCGCCAAAGGTGGCAGATGGAACATCATGGAGCGAACGAAGGCGACGGGGAGGGGTTAATAAAAAAAAGGAATAGTGGCGGTGCAAGACGCGTGCCTTGAAGGAGGCCGCGACGAACAGGGATAGGAGGGACTTGAAACCGAGTACAAGAAGATGGGCAACATTAATCAAACAGCAGCGTAAAAGGGAACCACCGATGAGGGTTTCATAGTCAAAGGCGGGTCCAGTCCAAGGAGAACAGGGTGGCAGGGAGTGACGCAAACGGACCAAAGGACGCGTCTATAACTGTGTCGTAGGCGGCCTTGATGTCGAGGTACATGTTTTCAGACCAGGGCTGGAGATGATCTCGTGAAGATTGAACACCTGATCTAAGCATGATCTGTTGGCGCGGAAGCCACCTTGAGCGATGTCGAGATACGGTAGGATGCGTTTATCAACGAGGGGTCGGAAGGCGGCTTCAAAGACTTTTCGAATAACAGATATAAGCGATATAGGCCGATAGTTGATGATGTCCCGATTACTGCCTTTATTCTTGAAGACTAAGGCGACGTTGGCGATATTCCATGAGGATGGGATGCAATTATATACAACAACGAGAGTAAAGAGAATACGTAGGGGAGCAAGAACTTCTGGTAGGGCTCGTGAGAGCATTTCCCCGAAAATCTCATCCTCTCCTGTTGCTTTACCCGACGCCGTCATACTAATAACATTAGCCATCACCAGATCGTTGATCCATGTGGGGTTCTCACGAACCCTTTGGGGGCTGGTAGGGTCTGTGGTGCGTAAGAAGTCTTCGTCGGGGATATCAGTGCCGGTGGGTTCTGCGCCGAAGGTGGATGTGAAATGGTGAGCGTACTGATCCAGTTCTTCAGGGTCTAGAGCGCAATGGGATCGTTTATGGCGGGTAAGTTGACATGAAAGGACCTTTGCGGCAACTGTTGGTTGGGAGAGCAGCGTATCAGATCTTTGTCGGAATATACGTGTGCGATGGAGCCGAACGGCAGCACGGTAGAGACGGTTGGCTTCCTGTCGGTATCTCCAGCGCCGCGGCCTCTCAAGCATGTCGGCGTCAATGAATAACCGATGCGCACGGTGTGCAAGTTGGCGAAGGGCGGTTATGTGTGGAGTGTCGAATCCAGCATGTGGGGGACCGCCGTTAAACTTGAATCGTCCTACCGTGTCTTCAGCCGCTCCCAAAAGCCATCCAACCACCAGTTCCGAGGCCTCATTGACTATACGCAGGCGAGTTTCCCACTCTAGCACAGTTCCCGTCACGCGTTGTGCCGCCGCCGTCACCTCCAGCAACCCAAGTCGTGTCAATACCTCCTCTCTTCTTTGTCGCAAAGTGTCTCTATATTCCTCCAAACCGTCACCTTGCAGTTTTTGCACATTGATACGGGAGAATGTAGGTTTCCAGAACGCCCCAGGTAAAGGAATCTCCAGAGTGATCAACGAATGATCACTGCCGAGAGTGATATCTTCATGAACGATCAAGTCGGGGGCCAGTGGAAGCGCTAGGGTGTTGAGGAAAACGAAATCCGTGATGCCCCGCCCTGTTATCGAATGTGTAGTCCATTTTCCGCGTGACGGTTCCAGCCGTGTCCATTCTGGATCATTTATCCAGTTCATCATCCAATTCCTTCTTACAGCATCCCCTACCGTTACGTGATCTCCAGTGATATGTCCCATCCTAGCGTTAAAGTCCCCCATCACCACCATAGGTGATGTAGGGCATTTAAGCACTATGCCATCCAAGAAATCGTCAAACTGTTGCAACATACGTGCCGCTCCGTCTCGATCATCCACCATGGGCGGGAGATAACCCACCACAATAACAAGGACCCCCACCTTTGTAGCTAACCATCGACCCTCCAAATCCACCCCAAGTATCTCCGTTCCCACTTCACGCTCCCCTGGGCCCACGAGAAGGACCCCCCTGTGACCCCGGCGACCAGTGGCCGTTCCGTCAGCTTGTCGTTGGCGTGCCGGTGCAGTACTATTGGCGATAATACGTCTAAGAGGAACCCCATCCGTCGGTGACAACCACGTCTCAGCAAGGGCGATGAGGTCAATATCCATATCTATACATGTGTTAATAATCATTTCTGCTTTACCGCTAATCCCTTGAACATTCAGGAACCCTAAGCGTAAAATATGTGCATCACCGTTATCAGACATTAACATCCATGTTAACGTCTGAATCACCATTTGGCGTGTCAAAATCTTCTCTTCCATCCAGGGTGTGAAACCGGTTATTCACGTGAGGATTTTTGTCGTGTGAGGATGTGGTGGGTCGCTTTAATATGGTTTTGGGCTGTGCAACTGGGCGAGGTTCTTCACGGTTTATGGGGCGGAAAACAGTTGTTGCGGGCGTATGTTTTGGCGTGTTTGTCGAATGGCTGCTGCGAGGTCTTCGGGGACACCGTCGAGGCAGGCATTCTTGATTTGCTGGCCTCCACGATGGTACATAGCACCTAGGCGTTTAATACAGTTCTCACGACCCTCCTTTTCCCTTTCCACTTTAGATTTGCTGCTGGCGACAACCAATTCTGGCACCTCGAGAGGGTCAAAATTGACGAGAAGATGGCCGGCATCTTGAAGACGCTTCTTGATGTCCTCAGCGTACGTATCGTCGC
>JAHLKC010000319.1:0-15100 GCA_025449115.1 Chytridium lagenaria
AGGACCGAAGGGACGATCCCTCCTTCCTATCATCACTTATCTTCACCTTGGAAGAGGAGATTGATGACTACCACCCTGTAGAATGCACAAGACTCTGGCACGATATTGAAACCCGCCTCGCGGAGGCTCCAGATGCCTTCGATGGACTCGAAGATGCTTTCACACTCCCCTTACGGCCACTGAGGCCCGTGAAGCTTCCCCAAGCCTCCTTGAGACCTATCGACTTCAAGAAGCCCACCGCGACCACACCAAACCCCCTCGTCAACAGCTCAGCCTCGCTTTCACACTCCGAGACCAACCCTCCGCTATTCTCACTGCTAGGCTTCCCATCATCACCAGAACCACTCGACGACGTCTCCTCCTTTGGCGACTTGGCGGCATCCCTCCCCACCCCACAAAGACTGCAAGCGATGCCAACAGCACTGGGGTGTCGCATCAGCCCTCAACCGAGCACACGCAAACGAATGCTCGGGAGCGTACCTTTGGATCCCAGACATAGTGGAGGCATCCCATCCTGATGGATGGGCCCCAAACCACCACGAGGGCATTGTAGACATCGATCACCTCGTAGACATCCTGGAAGCCATACACATCCACCCCCCTCGCCCCACTGATGATGATGAGGATGCCCTGGAACAGTGGAAATCAGCTTACACTCGTATTGATCAACGTACCTCACCACTCTGGAAACTCGCCACTAAAGCCATGAACGATGTGTGCAGTAAACTGCTCCACTGGCCTCGCTCAGGAGATGACGATGCAATTTGAAAAGTTAATTGTCAAGTCTGAATTATTTTGTTTTTCTTGGTTTTTGACTTTCTCATAATATGTACCCACGATGCCTTGGTTTTTCTCTTCCACTCCCTTTATTTTCTTTATCCTTTTATCACTGGACCGGTGGGGCTCCCTGGATATAGTCGGGGATTACTACATGTGGCTCTGGCCGTCCCGCTCATACTCCTTTCCCGTAGCGTTTTGGACCCATCCCGATAGTGTATCCTTTTCTCTTCTCCCTGTCAAATGGCCCTCACCCCCAACTTTTTTTCATCATGTCTACCACCTTTTTTCACAGCACTTTCACTTACTGGTTCTGAAAGATGTTTTTCGAGTGCCATGCTCGTTATGGGCTTATCTGGCTGGGTCTTTTTGGGTTTTTTGGTCGGTTCCCAAAACTTGTCTTTGAGTTCTTACCTTTTACCCCCCAAATCGATACTATATAAAAAAAAAAAAAAAAAAAAAAAAAAAAAAAAAAAAAAAAAAATACCCCATATGAGAAAATTCCAATCTGGTGCAATCATATTCCAAATGCCAGGCAATCTTTTAAGAAAAGAACAATGACCGTCTCTGATGCTAGGCTTCCGTCTCTGATGCTAGTCTTCCACCGCAGGATGCTGCGCGTGCTTGAAGCAACAGCCCCAAAAGGTAACATCCAGGGCCTTATGACACGGTTATGTTGAACAGCAGGGCCTTATGACCCGGTTGTGTTGAAAAGCAATGCCACCAGTTTTTCCTTTTTCAGGAATGTACAGTAATCATAGGAGACCACTATGAAGGAGATATCACAGGACATTGCCACAGGACATTAGGATGGAAGCTGTGAAAGAACTTTGCCATGGCTTTCAATGCTGTTGATAAAGCAGAGGTGCTTCAGTTGATCAAAGTGAAGCAAGGTAAGAATGTTGTTCATCTTTGACTTACCTCATCAGAAAGGAGTGACAGCGCATTTGTTATGGAAGATATCTTCAAAAGATCAGGCAGCCATTCGAAAAAATTCTCTGTTATGTGAATCAAGCGTTACGTTATGGCGACAGGAGGCTGGCAGCAAGAAAACCTGGACAAGATCTTTTGCGGCGGTGCTATGGGCAGACAGAACAGCAATTAGAGCTGATACGCATGGCTTCAGTCCCTACAAGCTGGTTTTTGGGCAGAAAGCTTTGTTGCGTTTGGAACATGTGATCCAAAGCAAAACCGTCATCAACTGGCAAGAGATGGCCAAGGAGGAGATGCTGGCGTGCAGGGCAGGGCTGATCTTGAGAAGGAGTAGGGATGTAAAGAAAGCGCTTCAAGGCATGACGGAGAGGAGGGCACAGAGAAGAGAGTTTTGGGACGGCAGGCATTGCATGAGTCAAGTGCCGTTGCAACGTGGGGAGTTGGTCGTGTGGAGGGATTGTACCCTTGATGGGACGTATGGGAGGAAGCTTGACAACCAATACTCTGGTCCTTATCCTTTATCGGCGGTGTAACCCGTGAATTTGACAATGATTGCTATATGTCTGAACTCGCCATCTTCTTCTCTTCCTGAGTGTCCCTTCAAAACTCCCTCTTACAATTTTATTTCCTCTTCAAATATGAAAGACTAAAAAACAGGTCTTTGTCCCCTGTGATCCCCTCAGACCACCCCCTACCACCGCCAAAAACACGTCCAGCCTTTCATCAATGTACTCTTCCAACCCTGAATCTTCAATATCGGCATCCCTGCACGGCTTGTCGTATTGCTTACTCAGAGCATCACACATCTTATTCTTAATCCCCACAATATGATGTATCTTGGTGTCAAATGTCCTCACATATGCTGCCCATCGCATGATCATCGGGTCATGTATCATCAGGTTGTTGAGAGATTCGATAAGACCTCTTGCGTCCAGGAAGATCTCGAATCTCACCCTGTAGATATAGGGAAAACCCCACTTCAAGTTCCACATATTTCCCTCTTGTGTTGCGAATAGTTCTACTCGTACTCTCTAAAGAGCCCGGAGTAAAACCTCACAGCGTAAACCTTCGCCTCTTTGTCTTTCTGCATGATCATGCCCCCTTCTCCCAGCGGCCCGCATCAACCGTAAGCATAAGCGGCCGTCACTTGTCCCCATGAACCACTGGCCTCAACGCTGGCGGACTCCTCATCCTCCTCTTCAGCTCCAGAAATGCTTTTTTTTCGTCACTGCCCTCTTCAAATGGAAACTCCAACACCGCGCCCTTCTGTGTAAATGCGTGCAATGGCTCAGCTATCGTCGAGAACCCGTCAACATACATCCTAAAGGTTCCTACTGCCCCTTAAAACGAGCGAACCTGGCTCACACTCATTGGCATTGGCCAGTCTTGAATGGCGTCCCTCTTCTGCTTCTTAGGGTGTCGTCCAGATGAGTTACAATGATGCCCTAGGACCTATATTCCCCAACCCCTATTCGTGTTTTCGCTCCCAAGAAGGTGATCCCCGCGTCCTTAGCATCATTTAGAACCCCGTCAACCACCTCTATGTTTTCTCTCACGCTGAATTTGACCCCATCCTCACCCATTGTCTTATCCCACTCTTCAACTGAATGCCCTCTCAAAGGCATATCGTCTATGAACGGCCAACATCGTTCAGGTATCCATCTTTAGAACACCTTCAAACTGAGCTGCTGACTATACATAGGCGAGTTCGTCCACCCCTGCGGCAACCCCGTCATCCTCAGTAACCCAACGGCGTGCCCACCGCCGTCATATCCCTTCTCTCCTCATCCAACGGAATCTGATCAAAATAACTGTGGCGGTCAAACATCGTATACCTCCCTCGAGCCGCGAACCTTTGCGTAATATCTTCCATGTGAGGTGTCAGCAACGAGTACTGCATTGTGACCTCGGCAAGTCTTGAATGAAAGGTAGGCTCCCGTCCTTCTTCTGTATGACAAACCATCTCGAAGAGTACGCACCTCATGACGGTTCCACTACCCCAGCTTCCAACATCTCCTTCAACGAACCAAGTAGCTTCTCTATTAACGCCTGTTGTACTGGGTAGCTCTTCATGCGCCAGGGCTTGTGCGGTAAGGTTTGGATTTTTACCCAACGGGAAAACTTCTGGCTTGACTCTCCCTATTTCACTAAGCGTCAAGGAAAAGGCCTTATGCCGTCTGTAGAGGGTCGCTTTCATCATTTTGATGTTATAGATACTGACACACATGTAAGTGTGCTCATGAAAACTCGACAAGCCCTCCAGGACTTTGTCAAAGAATCCCTCAACGATGAAGATGATCGTTTAGAGGATAAATATTACATTACTCAGCTAGCTGCTAGGGTCGCCTACTCCAAGGCCGTACTCTTGCGAGCAGAACTCAAACGGAAGAGGCGAGCACAACAATGGCCCTATGCGTGTCCTTATTAAATCTATGGACAGCAATAGATATACAGTTGTAGAGCTCCTCCCTGGAGGCCAGCTCTTATCACGACTTGCCAATGCCACTAGACTCCGACCATTTGAGTCTTTGCCGCCTACAGAAACTGCTAATGCTGCATCAGCAGAAGTAGCTTCAGATGACTTTGCCGCGCAACATGGGAAGATCTCCAAGTTCTTAGACATAAGCCTAAGAATATGATAGCTGTTGGAGTTAATTGTAAATTGTTTCGACGATTTGATGAAGAAGTCGCTGATGTCAACTATAATGATCCTGAGTTCTATGTTGAGTAACTAGATTATCATACTTATGATGCTCATAACAAAAGAATAAGTATTATGTTGAATGGCTCGGTCATGGAACCGCGCATAACCTTCTAGGGTTAGGCTTAGGGAGAGAAATGGACATAATGATGTTATGACCATGGTCCGCGAAGATATCCCTGTACTTTCAGTTATATGCAGGACTCATATGATGCGCACTGACTTTGACGACTTTGTTGAAGAAGGACGGTGCCTTACTTTCTGCCTTTTAGGTATGAATATAGTGTGAGATTATTGGATAACCTCACCAAGAGGCATGAATGCGTGGCTTATATAGACGTCGTGCCTTACTCTTATTTTGTTGTTCCCGTTCCATTCTTTTCCCTCTCGGGGTTTTTCATAGTTTTTCCCCATAGATACAAGAGAGGTTTTTATAGAAGGAAGGGTGGTCAACGTGGTGTGCCAACTTATGACATGCTACCACGTTGGTCGAGATGCCTGTTGTTGTTATTTGATTCCCCTTTATGTATTGCTTTATTATTTGTAGAAAGTTGAATAGATTTACATGCACCTCTGTAGTCCTGGATTGATCCCACCCATACATCCAGGCATGGCTGCCCTTAGACCATGCTTTCTTCATTCTTCTGTTATTCAACATTGTGTTATTTAGTTGTACCTGCGTGCGCTTGGGATTACGCGCTGGGGGAGACTACACCTTGAACCAAGACACTTGAGTCTAAGAAGGCCTGAGCCCAGGATAGACGCCTCTGTGGCATGATTCCTTTGAAGGTTTGGGTAGTATAACCACCTCTGTTCTTTTCTTAACTGCGATGACTGGCTATCTAGTTGCCTGTGAGTGGGAATGCGGCATGAGCAGGGCCTTAGGTAGAAGAGATCAGATGAGAACATGATAAAACGGCTTATTGCGGCAATTACGAGGCCTTGTACACTACTAGGAGCGGGATGGACTCCCTCCTTGATGACCCTTCCACTCTGGCGCGTTGGATCTCCGCCTGAGTACCTTTTTCCTTCCTTTTTCCTTTTTTCTTTCATTTAAATTAGTTTTAGAGCAGAACCACAGCAACTTAAATCCCCACTGTCACTAAAGGCAGAATAGGGCTTGACTCTTGATCTAGGAGTACCTCCTAGAGGCTAGTCTTGTCACCTATTATGTGGTTCTCTACCTCTGTATGCCGGGGCTTGGCAGAGGGGGCCATAGAGAGAACTTCACAATAGTGAATGTCTATGCGCCAAATGGCACAAGGCATGATCACATGCAGGAATGTAAAATGAAGTTCCTTGAACGACTACACACTTTTGTAAAGAGTCTCAAGGCTCAGTCAAATACAATTTTTGTAGGAGATTTCAACATTGCTCATAAGGCAATTGATGTTCGAGAACCATACAGATTTTCTGGATACTCTGGCTTCCGCAACAATGAACGGTTACAAAGTTTTTTATGGCGTGAGAAAAGCAGAGAAGGACTGCGAGCTGAAGACTAGGATGTATGAGGCTTTTGTGAGAGGCTCTGCCGAGGGGAGGGTGGGGGCCCCAGAATACTAAAAAGGGGGGTGTGAGATTATAAGATAACCTCACCAAGATGCATGAATGCGTCGCTTATGTAGACGTCGTGCCCTTATTGTCATTTCTTTATTCCTGTTCCATTCTTTTCCCTCTCACGGTTTTTCATACTTTTTCTCCATAGATACAAGAGAGGTTTTTATAGAAGGAAGGGCGGTCTACGTGGTGTGCCAACTTACGACATGCTACCACGTTGGTCGAGATGCCTGCTGTTGTTATTTTATTCCACCTTTATACATTGTTTTATTATTTGTAGAAAGTTGAATAGATTTACGTACACCTCTTTAGTCCTGGATTAAGCCCTCTGCACATTCAGGCCAACCCTGGTGGGCTGTGCTATCATCTTTCCCATTTTATTCACTTTTGTGTGTTGAGTTGTACTAGCGGGTGCTCTGGTTAGCACGCCAAGGGAGACTGCGATCCGAACCAAGACATTGTCTAAGAAGGTAGGAGACATGGGAATACGCCTCAAGGGCATGATTGAAAGAGTAGGAGATAGAGCCATGGTGTTGGAAGGGAGGATGCGATTGATGGTAGGGGAGAAAGGGAGTTTGGGTTATTGATGAAGGGGAGAGGAAACAAACAAAGGGGTGAAAGGAAGGACAGAATAAAGAAGATTGGGAGCGGTCTCTTGAGACGAGATCCGCAGGTTATGGGGTAGGGGAGTGCACTTACGTTGAGAGTGTAAAGGCCCAGGGTGCGACAACGATCATCTTGAAAGGAAAGGAGAGAAGGAGGTGGACAAGGATGGCGAGATAGGGAGGGCTATTTATGGAAGAAGGGGAAAAGTTTATCCGAGTGTATGAAGAAGAAGGGATTAGAGTTTGGTGGGGAGGAATTGTGTCAGCGTTGGAAAAAGCGCGAGACTCACCTAACGAGAGGAGTGCAGAGGACCAAAAAGGGCCGAATGGGCAGTACAGGAGTGGGAGGAGGTGGGGAAGGAGAATTGAGAGCGACGAGGAAGCGACGAGGAAGCGCCAATAGTCCATACATGGAAGTGACGGGGAAGATATTGGGGATGAGTATGGGGGCAAAGTACAAACCGGTATTGAAGCAAAAGAGGCCTGCAAGGGTCTCCTTGGTGGGAGGTCATAAGCCGATGGATTGGTGTGAAGGGGAGAGAGAGAGGAGAAGGAAGGTACGGAAAGGTGCAGGCTCCATAAAGAAAAGGTGGAGTCTTGTGAAGTTCTCTCTAGTGGCCTCCTCTGCTAAGCCTTGACATACAGAGGTAGAGAACCACATTGTAGGTGACGATACTAACTCCCTGGATGTACTCCAGAGTCGAGAATAAAGCCTTACTCATCCGTTAAGGGATGCAAGGATTTGGTGTGCTGTGGGTGGTGTTTCATTCTGATTGTTAGTAGAAGGGGGAAAATGAAGGGAAATGCCTCATAACTAGGTCCAAAGTGACGAGGGGAAAGGGTTCTACGAAAAGGGATTCGATCCCGCTCCAAGGAATGTGTCAGGTCTCCGTTACTGCTCCTTATAACCGTTTTAACTGTTGTTTCTATTGTCTCATCCATCCACGGGCTTCTTATGTGCCGCTACTCCCACTCCAAACATTGGGATGGCATATGTCGTCAACAATATAGCAGCAAGCATGGTTCTTTGACCAGACCTCGAAGGTATCATGCAAATAAGGTGTTTTTCTACTGCTCATACCTTCTTAGAAGTTCATCTTGGTCTGGGTTGCCGTCTCTCCCGGCGACACCATCACCTGAGCACCCGCTGGCAACATTCAATACACTATAGATAATAAAAGGGGTTGGTGAAAGCTCAGCCAGAGGCTGGCCTGAAGCAAGAGGACCTTCTAGGACTTTGGGGTGAACGTAAATCTATTCAACTTTCTACAAATAATAAAATAATACATAAAAGGGAATCAAATAACAGCAACAGGCATCTCGACCAATGTTGTAGCATGTCATAAGTTGGCATACCACGTCAAACGCCCTTCCTTCTATAAAAAAGAAGAAAACGATGAAAGCGACCCTCTACAGACGGCATAAGGCCTTTTCCTTCACGCTTAGTGAAATCAGGAGAGTCAAGCCAGAAGTTTTCCCGTTGGGTAAAAATCCAAACCTTACCGCACAAGCCCTGGCGCATGAAGAGCTACCCAGTACAACAGGCGTTAATAGAGAAGCTACTTGGTTCGTTGAAGGAGATGTTGGAAGCTGGGGTAGTGGAACCGTCATGAGGTGCGTACTCTTCGAGATGGTTTGTCATACAGAAGAAGGACGGGAGCCTACCTTTCATTCAAGACTTGCCGAGGTCACAATGCAGTACTCGTTGCTGACACCTCACATGGAAGATATTACGCAAAGGTTCGCGGCTCGAGGGAGGTATACGATGTTTGACGCCACAGTTATTTTGATCAGATTCCGTTGGATGAGGAGAGAAGGGATATGACGGCGGTGGGCACGCCGTTGGGGTTACTGAGGATGACGGGGTTGCCGCAGGGGTGGACGAACTCGCCTATGTATAGTCAGCAGCTCAGTTTGAAGGTGTTCTAAAGATGGATACCTGAACGATGTTGGCCGTTCATAGACGATATGCCTTTGAGAGGGCATTCAGTTGAAGAGTGGGATAAGACAATGGGTGAGGATGGGGTCAAATTCAGCGTGAGAGAAAACATAGAGGTGGTTGACGGGGTTCTAAATGATGCTAAGGACGCGGGATCACCTTCTTGGGAGCGAAAACACGAATAGGGGTTGGGGAATATAGGTCCTAGGGCATCATTGTAACTCATCTGGACGACACCCTAAGAAGCAGAAGAGGGACGCCATTCAAGACTGGCCAATGCCAATGAGTGTGAGCCAGGTTCGCTCGTTTTAAGGGGCAGTAGGAACCTTTAGGATGTATGTTGACGGGTTCTCGACGATAGCTGAGCCATTGCACGCATTTACACAGAAGGGCGCGGTGTTGGAGTTTCCATTTGAAGAGGGCAGTGACGAAAAAAAAGCATTTCTGGAGCTGAAGAGGAGGATGAGGAGTCCGCCAGCGTTGAGGCCAGTGGTTCATGGGGACAAGTGACGGCCGCTTATGCTTACGGTTGATGCGGGGCCGCTGGGAGAAGGGGGCATGATCATGCAGAAAGACAAAGAGGCGAAGGTTTACGCTGTGAGGTTTTACTCCGGGCTCTTTAGAGAGTACGAGTAGAACTATTCGCAACACAAGAGGGAAATATGTGGAACTTGAAGTGGGGTTTTCCCTATATCTACAGGGTGAGATTCGAGATCTTCCTGGACGCAAGAGGTCTTATCGAATCTCTCAACAACCTGATGATACATGACCCGATGATCATGCGATGGGCAGCATATGTGAGGACATTTGACACCAAGATACATCATATTGTGGGGATTAAGAATAAGATGTGTGATGCTCTGAGTAAGCAATACGACAAGCCGTGCAGGGATGCCGATATTGAAGATTCAGGGTTGGAAGAGTACATTGATGAAAGGCTGGACGTGTTTTTGGCGGTGGTAGGGGTGGTCTGAGGGGATCACAGGGGACAAAGACCTGTTTTTTAGTCTTTCATATTTGAAGAGGAAATAAAATTGTAAGAGGGAGTTTTGAAGGGACACTCAGGAAGAGAAGAAGATGGCGAGTTCAGACATATAGCAATCATTGTCAAATTCACGGGTTACACCGCCGATAAAGGATAAGGACCAGAGTATTGGTTGTCAAGCTTCCTCCCATACGTCCCATCAAGGGTACAATCCCTCCACACGACCAACTCCCCACGTTGCAACGGCACTTGACTCATGCAATGCCTGCCGTCCCAAAACTCTCTTCTCTGTGCCCTCCTCTCCGTCATGCCTTGAAGCGCTTTCTTTACATCCCTACTCCTTCTCAAGATCAGCCCTGCCCTGCACGCCAGCATCTCCTCCTTGGCCATCTCTTGCCAGTTGATGACGGTTTTGCTTTGGATCACATGTTCCAAACGCAACAAAGCTTTCTGCCCAAAAACCAGCTTGTAGGGACTGAAGCCATGCGTATCAGCTCTAATTGCTGTTCTGTCTGCCCATAGCACCGCCGCAAAAGATCTTGTCCAGGTTTTCTTGCTGCCAGCCTCCTGTCGCCATAACGTAACGCTTGATTCACATAACAGAGAATTTTTTCGAATGGCTGCCTGATCTTTTGAAGATATCTTCCATAACAAATGCGCTGTCACTCCTTTCTGATGAGGTAAGTCAAAGATGAACAACATTCTTACCTTGCTTCACTTTGATCAACTGAAGCACCTCTGCTTTATCAACAGCATTGAAAGCCATGGCAAAGTTCTTTCACAGCTTCCATCCTAATGTCCTGTGGCAATGTCCTGTGATATCTCCTTCATAGTGGTCTCCTATGATTACTGTACATTCCTGAAAAAGGAAAAACTGGTGGCATTGCTTTTCAACACAACCGGGTCATAAGGCCCTGCTGTTCAACATAACCGTGTCATAAGGCCCTGGATGTTACCTTTTGGGGCTGTTGCTTCAAGCACGCGCAGCATCCTGCGGTGGAAGACTAGCATCAGAGACGGAAGCCTAGCATCAGAACGGTCATTGTTCTTTTCTTAAAAGATTGCCTGGCATTTGGAATATGATTGCACCAGATTGGAATTTTCTCATATGGGGGTATTTTTTTTTTTTTTTTTTTTTTTTTTTTTTTTTTTTTTTGTTTTTATATAGTATCGATTTGGGGGGTAAAAGGTAAGAACTCAAAGACAAGTTTTGGGAACCGACCAAAAAACCCAAAAAGACCCAGCCAGATAAGCCCATAACGAGCATGGCACTCGAAAAACATCTTTCAGAACCAGTAAGTGAAAGTGCTGTGAAAAAAGGTGGTAGACATGATGAAAAAAAGTTGGGGGTGAGGGCCATTTGACAGGGAGAAGAGAAAAGGATACACTATCGGATGGGTCCAAAACGCTACGGGAAAGGAGTATGAGCGGGACGGCCAGAGCCACATGTAGTAATCCCCGACTATATCCAGGGAGCCCCACCGGTCCAGTGATAAAAGGATAAAGAAAATAAAGGAGTGGAAGAGAAAAACCAAGGCATCGTGGGTACATATTATGAGAAAGTCAAAAACCAAGAAAACAAAATAATTCAGACTTGACAATTAACTTTTCAAATTGCATCGTCATCTCCTGAGCGAGGCCAGTGGAGCAGTTTACTGCACACATCGTTCATGGCTTTAGTGGCGAGTTTCCAGAGTGGTGAGGTACGTTGATCAATACGAGTGTAAGCTGATTTCCACTGTTCCAGGGCATCCTCATCATCATCAGTGGGGCGAGGGGGGTGGATGTGTATGGCTTCCAGGATGTCTACGAGGTGATCGATGTCTACAATGCCCTCGTGGTGGTTTGGGGCCCATCCATCAGGATGGGATGCCTCCACTATGTCTGGGATCCAAAGGTACGCTCCCGAGCATTCGTTTGCGTGTGCTCGGTTGAGGGCTGATGCGACACCCCAGTGCTGTTGGCATCGCTTGCAGTCTTTGTGGGGGTGGGGAGGGATGCCGCCAAGTCGCCAAAGGAGGAGACGTCGTCGAGTGGTTCTGGTGATGATGGGAAGCCTAGCAGTGAGAATAGCGGAGGGTTGGTCTCGGAGTGTGAAAGCGAGGCTGAGCTGTTGACGAGGGGGTTTGGTGTGGTCGCGGTGGGCTTCTTGAAGTCGATAGGTCTCAAGGAGGCTTGGGGAAGCTTCACGGGCCTCAGTGGCCGTAAGGGGGAGTGTGAAAGCATCTTCGAGTCCATCGAAGGCATCTGGAGCCTCCGCGAGGCGGGTTTCAATATCGTGCCAGAGTCTTGTGCATTCTACAGGGTGGTAGTCATCAATCTCCTCTTCCAAGGTGAAGATAAGTGATGATAGGAAGGAGGGATCGTCCCTTCGGTCCTTCCATCTTGCGCGGGTTTTCGTGGCAAGAATATGGTTCCTAGTGCGGAGGAGGGGGAGGTTGGTGAGTCGGCGTAGGGCACGTTGGGATGTGCTTCCTTGTGCCCCCATGCCCGTCTTGAGTGCTGTGTATTGGAAGTTTTCGAGTAGTTTAATAGCGTCGTTGTCGTAGATTACGAGTTGGAACCCATATTCGAGGATGGGTCTAAGGAATACTTTGTAGATCCAGAGTGCGGTACGTCCTGAGAACCCTCTTCCGTTGAATCCCAGTCTTTTGAGTTCTGCTAACTTCATATGGGCTTTTTTCAGACGCATTTGAGTTTGTTCAAACATCTCAAAGCCGTGCGTACTGAAAATGAATCCGAGATATCTAAAGAATTCGGTCATTTTCAAGGTCTGGTCGTAAAGTTTTAACATAGCCGTCTCTGCATCAGTAGCGTCCTCCGGGGGGATCACTTCAGTTTTGTCGGGTGCGAATCGAAAATGTAGGTTATTACTGTATTCCTCCAAGAATCTCAGCATTTCTGTTAGTTCTTCAGCGGAGGAGGCAATGATGGCAATGTCATCGGCATAGATGACGGTGTGTTCCCCAAATCGTGCGATGAGGTCTCGAATCATGCGATCGATGAAGATTGCGTAGAGTATGGGGCTAAGAACAGATCCTTGGATCAGGCCCCGTGCAAGCCAGTATGCCGAGCTTTTCCGTCCATTGATGACCACCTTGGCAAGGCATCGGTCGAATAGGCTTTGGAGTATTCGTATGAGTGAGGGGGAGTACCCTCGCCGTTGGAGCTCATCCCAGAGGAGTTTCCGATCGACTGAGTCATAGGCCGCCTTTATATCCAAAAAGCACAGCCAATGGCGACCTCCAGTGCTTTTTGATTTAGCAATGAGGGCTTGAAGGACCGCCGCTTGATCAGCAGTTCCTCTTCCAGCGCGAAAACCTCCTTGGGCGGCGTGTAGACCTTCTCCATTTGGAGGCTGATCGAGGTATGGTTTCAGTAGTCGTTCATAGATCTTCCTAATGACTTGGGATAGAGAGATCGGTCGGTGTTTATCAACCTCATGCGGTTGGCCTTTTCCCACTTTCCACACGGGGTGAGTGTGGATTTCCCCCCATCCGGTAGGGGTTACGGACGTTTTTGCGATGGCATTGAAGAGGAGGAGGAGCCAGCTGGCAGCGATGTCTTCTATCGGTTTGATAAGTTCGGCTTTAATACCATCACCTCCCGGTGCTTTACCAATGGGTGTGTGTTTGATGGCACGGCGTACTTCGTCAAGGGTATGGGAAATGGTCTGCGGTGGTCGAACAGTAGGAATGATGAGGAGGTCCGGAGGTTTTTTGGAGTGTTTGGGTCTGGATCGGCAGATACCATCTGGAAGTGGTTCTTGACGGCTTCCAGGGTATCCTCGTGACCTCGAAGTTGGGAAGCACATTGTCGGCGGTCTCGTCGGCGGAGTGTACCTGCAAGGAATTTTGTGGCTACCGCGGTTGGTAAGGTGTGGAGTGATTCTGTCCAATTTTCGTATCCCTCTCGTTGTTTCTTTTGAGTTAACTTTTTTACCGCTTTCTTAGCCTTTGCAAGGTCTTTTCTGGTTTGCGTGAATAGCTGTGTGCCGTATGCAGTGGAGTCAAGGCGGACCTGTAGACGCCGCCGCTCTTCAGTGAGTATTCTGACCTCCGGTCCCAGGTTGAGCATTTAGCTGACTTGAATTTCTTTATAGGTTTTGTACCTAGTATTTCGAGTGCTAGCCCGTCAATGGCTGCGCGGATTATATCGAGGGTGGTGTCAAGCTGTCGTACGCAGGTATCATCCGACTGTTGCGCGCCATCTGCCACAGCTGAGAGGACGTCTTCGAGAGCTGCATGTATTTCTTCTTGGACTTCTGCTGATATTTCAGTGGCTCTAGTATGGAATGCTTCTTTGGTTTTGGGGTTTTTCAGTTTTTCAAGTCGGTAGGTGAATATTTCGGGGTTGTGAATGATGTTGTTGGGAAGTGGTAAGCTGATATCTGCCCAGATAGTGCGATGGAGTACGCCGACCAGGCTTCCTGATCAACGAAGAGCCGGCTGCTATGTTCGGTGAGGTCTTCAGATATAGCGATGTAATCAATGACTGATTTGTTTTGATTTTGAATGTAGGTGAACTTGCTGCGGTGCGGTTCGTGTTTCAGGAAGGTTAGGCCGTTGCATTAAGTGTTTGGGTGACGGCGGAGCGACGCCATACCGGAGATCTGGCGGTGTCACCAAACATGGGGCCAAATCGAGTGTTAAGGTCTCCCATCAGAAGGACGGGGCCTGGATATCGAGCGGGATCGGCGTATTTGTTGGTGGATAGTAGGGCTCGACGAGCTCGTGCAATTTGTATCGTTGGCGACAAGTAGAATATGCCGACATTTACAACGTCGCGGAACCGAAACCAGAGGAATCGCCACGTGGGTCAGCCTCAAGTATTCGGAAGTCTTCGGGTGTGGTGGTATACGGATTACGCATGACAGCGAAGCCACTTCTTTTGTGTCGGCCAGGGTGTGATGGGATTCGGTGGTCAATAATGAGCAGTTCTTGGTGGGGGTAGAGATTTTGGCCAGGTTAAGCATTGTCTCTTGCAATGTGATGAAATCTAGGGATTTTTTTGTTAGCAATTCACGAACTTCGTGTACGGAGGTTGCTAGACCCCCAACGTTAAGAGAAGAAACTCTGATGTTGAAGCGATCAGGGTTCATTCTTTCGGGTCGGGGCCTTTCTGCCCTGAGTTAATCATCATGCTGGTAGGGGGGTGGGGTGAGGAGGGTGTTCAGAGTGTCGCGGAATTCTTGGCGCGCTTCAGGGTTGGGAGTATGGTCAAGAGTTTTATGGGTAGTAGCCATATCCGGTGATTGCGCGGCTTCTTTAGCGAATCTGGCAATAATGTCAGTGAGATGCCTCTGGGGTTGTGACGTCTGGTGGGGGGGTAAACTGATTTGTAGTGATGACTCTAATGGGAGAGGTCTTTGCTGTATTGGAGAGGTAGGTGTTAGTTTTTCCCATGTATCTCCGTGTTTACGTATGAAGACTGAGTTTCTTTCCCGTGACGTATGATAGATCCAAAGGCCGAGCGGGGGATTTCAGCTGCCGGCAAGAGTGTTTTTGAGTTCGGTGAGCGTGGAGGGTTTAAGATTTTCGACCTAATCTCGGTGAGGGCTTCCACGCGTGTACGCAAGTAGTCGTTCTGGATATCCTCAATGG
>JAHLKC010000320.1:0-14928 GCA_025449115.1 Chytridium lagenaria
CAAAGTGGGAAAAGCGGGAGAAAGCTCGTTGCGAGAAGCGGGGCGAAGTCTACACTAGGGGTGGTTTAGGTAAGGCTAGTATATTTTTGGTTATCACACTGATATATGCTGGCTCAACTCTTACCACGTGCAGTTGAATATGCCGCTGCAGAGGAAGGCTGGAATCACGACGTTATTGAAGGAGCAGCTGAAAACAACAATCTTGATGTAATGGAGCCATATAATCCAAATTTTCAAGTGGTTGACCCCGAGGTCCTAATTGGTGACGGTATATTAGGACATATGTCATTAGATCCCGATACTCGCATTGGATATAGCAGATATTCGTGAGCGTCGTATTTTCTCTTATCAACTAACAATTTCAGGACCCTGGACAGCAGACAAACCACTCTTCTAAAATACAATGAACTTCTAAAAAATTACGATCTGATTGCAGTTCCGCGTCCAGGAAATGTTTATATTGTGCAGGATTACAACGATGGAAAGATGGTTTGCCAGGTAAATTTCGACTAATGGTATTGTTATACTAAGCAGCTAATTGCAGGGAACCAACTTTCCCGTTGTCAAAATTCACAATATAGACACAGAACGAATGATCATTGCCTGCAATTGCACCCCTATCGTTAACGCGTGTATTCATAGTGATGTCATACATTTTGCTCGACATTACGTGAAGCATCCATTGGGTAAGTTTAGATTTAACCTGTATTTTTGACAATTAGCCGCGGTGCCCGTCCCGCCCGTACAGCACAGGCCCGTACGTTTTGGCCCGTGTTTGAATGAAATTTATTTGTCCTTTTTAATTTCATTATCCCTCCCCTACATGCAGATGATTTGCCATATGTACCCCTACACATTGACAAGACCTTTAAGATATATGCCGTTCTACATGACGAGCTCGACGTTGGGCCCCAGTGGAGGATTGTGAATCTGTCCTTCAAGAGTGGAATAACGTCTTTCAAATGCAATGGACCAAGATGTATCCGTGGTAATACTGACAGAGCTTCGTGCCGCCATATCGACATTCTCCTAAGCGCAGATGAATTTGTGACTACTTTTGATGAACGCACAGTGAGCCCCGAAAATGAGGAAACAGATGCTTCAGTGTCGCATCGGCCAATACCACCACCATTGTCTCTTCTATGCGAAAACGAGGCAAATTTATGGCCACCTAGAGTCTATAAAGCATCTGAAAAGATCGACATTGGTCAAGGTGGTTCATTGAGACTTGAGGAAGATGCCCAATGCTCTTGTGGTTTTAAGCTCTCCCATACGACGAACGATAGGTTCTTTAAGCAAGCAACTCTATTTTCCGAGAACTCAGTAACAACAGTATTCATTGAGCTAGCTCGCTGCCCAGTTTGCCCTCGGCGGCGCCATAAGTTTATCGGTCCCGACTTAGGCAATCTTGGTATCTTTAACAAGAACAACTGCTATCTTTATACACATCGGATGATGGATAAGATGACTGAGTTGATGTGTAGTGCGGAGTTCTCTTTTTCAAGCTTTATTGAGGAAAGGAGATGGGATTACGCTGAGAAGTTCGAAAATAACAGGTTAAAAAAACCACCTAGTGTTAGGGTTTTCACAGCGGTGAGTTTTTATTTAATATGCGTATACGGCAGGGTGCGGTCGTATACGGCATGGTGCGGCCGTATACGGCAGGGTATGGTTAAATTTATTGTTTGTACGCACGGTACGGACGGGTACGCACGGTACGGACGGGTACGGCGATTTTGGCCAGGGACAATTTTCGACGTTAACCCTTGTCTGAATCATTCGCCTAAGTTACATCTCTAATTTATCAATATATCTTAGGCGTGGTTTGCATATAGGGTACTTCAGGACCTCACTTGGGATAATCGAGTGCAATGCCCCTTTTGCAATGTTGATCGTTGTGATCTTGTTGCTTGTGACGGTATTGCAATAGGGTACCGGCGAGATAAGCAGACTCTCAACTTGAGGAGCCCTACGTATGTTAACAATAATAGCCGCGCCGTGCCTGACGTTGCTTATATGCGTGATAAATGGGTAAACATTACTAGTTATTCAGAGACTAATTCGATTAGTTTATTAATAATCATAAGCACCGAGCTGAGGGCCGTGGCTTTTCGTCGTCGTATCGCAAAGCTGCAAGAGATGAAATGGATGGAGCTTATATCACAGAGGACATCAAAGATGAAGGCAATCGTCTGGGTCTTCTACTTCGAGAACATTGGGAACTGTGGCCTCAATTTATATCGTACCTTCTTCAGAATATATGGTCACCGGCGCAAATCAAGTCGTTCACCGAATTGTTAAACGTGGTATGTTTGGATTATTCTCTTGTCCAACTTAAAATAAACATAGATCTTTTGTGAGCAATCCGTTGTCACGGTCATTTTGCCTCACGGGCGAACATTTTTGCAGGCTATGATGGTATGCGGTCAGGATGATGCAGCTCGACAGATGCAACTAATTCAAAATTTGCGGCGTTATGTGCCATCTGTTGGCAACGTTTTGTTCAATCTCTCCATTGAGGGAGATCATGACATAATGCCACCAATATTAAAATCTCTTGTGAGCTTCCTTCTGGTGAGGTTGCATAGAGTCAAAATGGCTCACAGTCGTCACACAACAACACATGAAGTTTCTATTGATCTGTCATCGGATTCAAATTGGTTGAAGGTAGGCTGTCTTTCTCTCAGTTCATTCTTTACGGTGGGAAAGTACGGCCCCGGTTAAGGCCGTATGCGTGATTTTGCTTCTGTACCGCCGTAATAATGATGGTCGTACCGGACCGGCATGGCCAACATGGCCGTACCGGACCGGCATGGCCAACATGGCCGTAACGGACCGGCATGGCCAACATGGCCGTACCGGACCGGCATGGCCAACATGGCCGTAACGGACCGGCATGGCCGCACCGGACCGGCATGGCCGCACGGACCGGCATGGCCGTGGTAGTTCAGAAATTGTATAATTTGTTGACATATTGGGATGCCAGTGTATTCCAAATTTCATATATCATGTATCATCTAACCGCATCTGTTAAGACTGGATGTTTTTACTTCCTTCCCCAGGTTCGATCCCGCCCCGCTTATCCAAACCTCCGGGAAAAGAGAGCCCTAGACCCCAACACAGATGGGGTGAGGTGTCCAAAATACTACCACCGCCAAAGACGAGCCAGGACCTTGACTTCAGGAGCTATGGTTTTCATGTGTCGACATCGATTTTACATTGGTTATCACCTGTTTCCATCAAATGAAAGTGTCAACGACGTTTTTTCAACTCTATTTACTAGGTACATAAACATTAAGTCCTCTTTAACACAAATTCTTTTTAGATTTAGAACCTGCCCAGCATATTGTCTCGCAGACAATAATTGCCATGCTGCAGATTATTGCATGCTACGAGAGTATGAGTTTTTAAGGACTGTCGCTTCATGATAGATGACTTTCATTCGCACTCACACGTTGGATGCTCCATCGCATCCCATGCTATGCACTATAGAGCCACGTTAATGTTGGGGACCTCAACACTAGCTATCAGGAGTCAGCGAACAAGGGTATGGCGCAGATGAAGAAATCCACCTCCTATATGACAGAAGGCATGCAAACATGACTATACATACTTACGTTTGTGCACACAACAGAAAGCAACACCAAAATCTGGCGCGCCTTGGTTCTGATGCATTTCTTAAGCTGTATAAGTGTCATAATTCTAGATAATACAATGTGTTCTATATCCATTCATCATAATTAATATTTTGGTAAATGAATATACCTAGCGCGGTCCATCCTGTCTAGGCTTGTTATACCTACGTACAGAACCGTATATGGAGACCGTATACGGCCGTACCGAACTTGTTCTATACAGACCGTATACGGCCGTACCAACCTTTTTATGCTGTGGAGATTACCTTAAGTATACAGACCGTATACGGCCGTACGGACCTTTTTATGCTGTGGATATTACCTGAAGTATTGTGGATATTACCTTAAGTATGGAGACCGTATACGGCCGTACCGACCTTGTTATATAGAGATCGTATACGGCCGTGCAGACCTTTATATGTTGTGGCTATTACCTTAAGTATGGAGACCGTATACGGCCGTACCGACCTTTTTATGCTGTGGAGATTACCTTAATTATGGAGACCGTATACGGCCGTACCGACCTTTATATGTTGTGGCTATTGCCGTAAGTATGGAGACCGTATACGGCCAAAACTAAAAGTATTCAGGAAAATTGTTTCCTAAAACATAAGGAACAGGATCCGTCTTATAGGGTAAGATGTCTGTGACTCCGGTCACTTCCCTTTCCTCAAGACACCTTCCGCTATAGACTAAACACTATGGCCGTCCAGACGAACACGGCCATGTTTTGGTTCCGGTTCTTACAAACCGGTTACGGCCGGTCCGCCCGACCCGGCCGTGCTTTAGTACGCTTCCTACAGACCGGTTACCGCCAGGCTACTTATAGACCGCTTACGGCCGTTCTTAGGGACCCGGCTGTCTTTTTGTACCGTTCTTACAGACGGGTTATGGCCAGCCCGCCCGACCCGGCTGTATCTTGGTTCTGGTACTTGCAGACCGTTTACGGCCGGCCCGCCCAACACGGCCGTGCTTTAGTAGGGTTCCTACAGACCGGTTACGGCCGGCCCTCCCAACCCGGCCGTATTATGGTACCGGTTTTTACAGACTGGTTACGGCCGGCCCGCCCGACCCGGCCGTATTTCGGTATTGGTTTTTACAGACCGGTTACGGCCGGCCCGCCCGACCCGGTCGTGCTTTAGTACGGTTCCTTCCCAACCCGGCCGTATTATGGTACGGTTTTTACAGACCGGTTACGGCCGGCCCGCCCGACCCGGTCGTATTTCGGTAATTGTTCTTGCAGACCGGTTACGGCCGGCCCGCCGACCCGGCCGTATTTCGGTACCGGTTCTTACGGCCGTATTTCGGTATTGGTTCTTACAGACCGGTTACGGCCGGCCCGCCCAACCCGGTCGTGCTTTAGTACGGTTTCTTCCCAACCCGGCCGTATTATGTACGCGGTTTTTACAGAACGGTTACGGCCCCCGGCCGTATTTCGGTAATTGTTCTTGCAGACCGGCTACGGCCGGCCCGCCCGACCCGGCCGTATTTCGGTAATTGTTTTTGCAGACCGGTTACGGCCGGCCCGCCCGACCCGGCCGTTTTTCGGTACCAGTTCTTACAGACCGGATACGGCCGGGTTACGGCCGTGTCCTCTGGACCCGGCCGTGTTGGGTCTGAAACCGGTACTTTGGTAACATATGTCAACTGTTTTGACCCCAGTAGCTATCCCCAAATTAACGTCTGCTGGCCGAGCATCGAGAGTACATCGTCGTCGCCGGAAACCAAGCAGGGACTTCCTACCTACAGAACGGCATGATCCATGTTCCGCTGTAGGCTCGGAACTCTAGAAGACATCCACCCCATCTCCCCATTCGAACATGAGGACATATGGAGGGCCAGGTGTAAATAACCGATGATGTCGCACTGATAACCAGAATGCTATTGACAATGAAGTTCCTCAGTTGGAACCTGATATAGATAATAATCTGAATGATGATTATCCTGATAATAACTTTGAAGTACCTTTAGCTATAGAGATGCTAGATGGTAACAATTATATAACCCTTGCCAATACTTAGCCGTATAGACTTGCTGATAATGCAAGCTCTGATATATTTACAGATAGTTCTTATACTTCTGACAACTAAGTTAGACTTTTCTTACGTAAGTCTTTTCTTAAAAACGGGGGAATGTGAAGAATTACATATGACTATAATGTTGACGATTCAGCTATGGGAAATAAGCGGGACTCGCAGCGGGCAGTAAGTCTAAAGCCCGAAGCGGATCCGCGGATAAACCCCACCACACCGGCTGCCAGGAATTGAACCTGGGGCTGAAAGTCACAGTGTGGTGTGTAACATAGAAAATATAGGAAAGAAAATAAATAAAATGAAAATAAAGAATTTAACGAAATGGTGAAAAGAAAGGAAGACGGTGTGGGGGCACGTAAAATGGATATAGTAAGTTGCGTAAAAGAATAGAGGAGGACAGGAGGGGTGGGTGGTGAAAAACGACGAGAGGAGGACTGCACTGAAGATGCAGTTGTGATGGAAGAAAATGGGCAATCTGCCCATATTCCCATCTCCGCCGACTTCAATGCTTCGCAGTGTCCGAACTAGTCCGGACGCTGTGTAACATTGAAGTCCACCTGGAATCTCAAGTCATATATTCAGATTATGACTATAATGTTGACGATTCAGCTATGGGAAATAAGCGGGACTTCCAGCGAGCAGTAAGTCTAAAGCCAGTGCTTAGGGGAAGAAAGTAGAAGAGCGCTAGTGAGCAAAAGTCCCAATGCTTATAATGAAGTTTTTTATTGAGGTACAAAATAGAGAGTACTAAAAAAGAAAAAGGCAGGAAGATCGGTACGCCATTTTAACAAAGCGCGTTGCCAGTTATGGCGGTGATGCGGGATTGTGGCGTAACCGCGCGAGCCAATTGAGAATATCGGGCGGCGGTGGCAGGAGAGCGCCAATGGCCGGTGGCCATCGCGCGGATATGCCATCATCAGTCACAACTGCCGAAATGGCTGATGCAACGCGAAGGCCATGGAGGGTTTCGTTGATGTAGCAACGTCGTGCACGTAAAGCGGTGGCAAAACGTTGTTGCATGACCGGGTAGGAGATGGTGGAGTTGGGGTCGTAGGAAACGGGAGTGATTGACGGAAAGACGTAACGGCCGTCGAGAAGCGGATAGCCCATGGTGCGGGATTCAATAGCATATTCGCGTAATGCATGATAACGCACGTTGACTGAGTGGGGCCGGGACGAAGAATTATGCGTTCGACCATGCCAGCTTTGATGGTTTTCCCGGAATACAAGGATATATGGATTCCATTACCATCCGGGAGCCAAGTGATAGCGTTAGGGTCAAGCCGGTCAATGTCGGAACCACGATAACCGGCCTCGGATGTAAGGAGGCAAAATGCCACGTTCTGAAGAGCGACTAAGCGGGTGAAGCGAGGAGTTGAACGATCGGAGCGGGAACGTCGGGCTTGGGCCGCAATGGAAGACCAGTAAGAAAGAGCGACAGCGAGTTTCTCAGGGAAAACTGGAGTAGCTTGCACTGGAGACAAAAGAGCTGTTTGTCCTTCACGTTGTAGGAACTCCAGGTACGAACGGACCATGGAGGAATCAGCAGGGTTCCCGGAAAGGGTCAGGGAGACCAGGGGTCGGTCCAACCTGCAGATTGTAAACCAGTTTTGAGCAGACTAATGTGATTTTGGATTGAGGTTGGAGCTGCGCGAATGGGACAAAGAAGCTTTGCGTGTGATTCGGAAAGACGGTGCGGGCAACGGGTTGGCGAAGGGCAGGTAAGTGCCGGACAGCGAACAAAGGTACGCCTTTGTGCTAAGGCGATACCTTTGTGGGGACAATCGAGGTGGTGATATTGTGTGTTCGCCGAAACGTCCTTGGAAATAAGGTAATCAACAACCAGGGAGGGATTGGCGGTAGTTAAATCAACTGGCGGTATGAGGGAGGAGAGGAAAGCAGAGAAAGCGGATACCGCCTTATCTTTGAGGAGAACCTTGGGAAGGAGAGCAAGGGAGGACGCAAACGCGTTGCGTCGTTCAGTTAAATAGCCTTGGTCAATGGAGGGAGGAAAGGAAGCGACGGGAGTAACAACTTGAGCGCCGCACTGGGGACAAAATAAGTGGTTGGGGTGAATGGAGGAAGCACAGCGGTGGCATGTGCGAAGAACGGCCCCGGTCTGAATGAGAGGAATGTTAGAACAAAGGAGGCAGGAAAAGGAAAGTGGTGAATAAACTTGTGTACAGTCTAATATATTTAAAACGCAAATGTGAAAGGAAGAATATAGTGAGAGGGTGGTTAAATGGCCACGTGAAAAACTATAAAATCATAAGGTAAAGGTAAAGTGGTGAGGGTGCGGGCCGTGCGGCAGTATCCGCGGAGCATGAAGTCGCCCTTTGAACCTAATAACCAACTTTCCGTTGCGGCAGCTGATAAAACGGGGTACCAGGACTCAAAAAGGCGGGGAACCACTATGGTAAAAGTGAGGCGTAAAGATAAAAGGTGGTGTATGGTAGGAACAAGCATACAGAAAGGGGGAAAAATGTAGAGGTTTTCAGGTGGTGAATGAAGGTCAGGTTTCCAAGCAAGAAAGTTAGTGCCGGCGGCACCAGGGCAGATAACGGGAAAGGAAATCGCGGGACTTGGTGGGAAACCAGGGTAGCCATGCGTCGATGGTAAAAGGGCCATGGCGGGTTGAAATGCGGTGAAAGATGTGAGGGAGGAGAGCAAAATCGGCGAAGGGTCTTCACGGGAAATAGCATCTGCCTCAATGTTCTCGACCCCAGGGATGTGATGGAATTGAGCGCGGATGCCTAAGGACTGGCAAAGGGTGAAAATCTTACGGATCTCGTTATTGATGGGAGAAGAGCGTGAAGAACCTTTAACGAGAGCCTTATAAAGACCTTCGTTATCGACGCCAATATTGAGCCAATCGCGGGAAGTAGGGGAGAGCAAAGCACGATTGAGGTCCGGCGAAACGTAAACGTCAACAAAACAACGCTGCAGGTGCGGAGTGAAAGCGACGAGTGAATTATAGCAGGCAACGGCTTCGCGGAGATTTATGGAAGCACCGGCAGCCGGCCAGGAGGTCCACGTCAAGGTCACCGCCAGCTTGGAGGTCAAGAGGAGAAGGAAGGAAGGCAGGGATTTTTGAAGAGGTGGGTAGTTGAGCAAGGGGAGCTGACTGAAAAAGATGACCACCCACGAGTATTGCTAGCGTCGGTGCGAATCGTTATTACTCGGTGGGCAGAGGTAGCCCAGAGGTACGGAGAATTTTGTTCGACGATGGAAGCCCACAAGTGAACTTCGTCAAGGATTGGTGGGGTCAGGTGGATAAGAGAAGTGGATTTCTTGTTTCGATTAAGGTGGCGGCGAGAATTGGAGATGGCGATGTAAAGTTGGCGGGTGAAAGAGAGCCCTCCTGGGTTATGGTAGAGAGGTGCGCGCATTTTCCTGCGAAGCGTTCCAAAACAGAGAGGTGGACCATGGGACGCGAGAGGATTGTTGTAACGAGAGATAAGAAAACTTGTTGTTGTCTGACGGAATAGAGAAAGTGCGTGAATGGAGGTCAACATTCAAGCCCAGAAAGCAGAAAAAGGGGTCGGCGAGAAAGATGGACTTGGATAAAGAAATGAAGTAGCCCGTGAGGATGCAAAGGAGGCACCAAGCTGTTACGGAGTCTGCGGCAGCACAAGAAGTGGAGCAGGAAGCCGTGGTGCTGGGAGCTAGCGCCGCGTCATCAATCCAAATGACAACTGGTATGTGCCAAGCGCGTATAAATCGAGTTAACGCCGTTGCTAACGTTTGAGTAATGTAGGGCGAGGGGGACCAGCCGAAAACTAAGACGGTGGCGACGAGGTAATGAGGAACTCCATCCAGGACAGCTATAGTACCAAAGTACTTGTAACTGGAAGGATGGAGGGGAATGTTGTTAAAACAACTAGCAATATCGATGACGGCTGCGCGGTGGGATTCCCAATATGTAAGGGAGAGGAGGCCTTCCATCGTAAACTTAGGAGGTTGCATCCAAACAGTTGAGAAGGGTGCAATCGTCGCACTTGCGTGGTTTTGTAGGTTCAATGAGAATAGGGGAGACCATGTGGAGAGAAGGCGGGAAACCATCGGAGACAGGGCCCAGAATGCGGCGTGCACAGAGAGGATGTCTTTGCGTGTGGAGGTCTCAACGAAGGCAGCAAATTGTGGTGGAACCGGATACGAAGGAGCGAGGCCGCGAGGGGGAGTGTCGCTGGAATAAGGGAGACCGCGGTGGTAGCCGGTAAAAGGAACCATGAATTCCTCGACGCGAATACCTTCGGTAATCCAGCGTGTAATGGTAGAGGCTTCTTTGGTAGGAGAATATGCCAGTATTTCCTCCCACATGGGTAAGGTATTGGCATTAACACAGCCGGCGACAAAGTAGTCGGGGTTTGGGAAGGGAATATCCGATGGAGTGAGGTGACGAGAGCCGGATAGAATATCCTGGAGGAGGGAAGCCAACGCCCGCCTGTGAACTTCATGATGGTTCACGGTCAATAAAGACCAATAATCACACCAAACCAAACAGGTTGAGAATAAGGCTTTATTCACTTGACACGTCCGCATATAGGCGCGGATAAACCAGAGGGCCAAAAGACTTAGACTAAAATTAACATAAAAGAGTAAACAAACAACTCAGAGGAAAACTGTTTGACAGCGAATGAAGAGGAGAAGAAACTGAATCTCCTTGACGTGTCAGAACGCGTCTATCAGTTACACCAGAGTATAGGGACCACAGCAAAGTGCCAACATCAATTCTTTAGAAATATGAACTCCGTGCAAAATCACTGATAGTCAATTATGAAATTTATTTATTTTGAGAAATAAATCTGACAAGTTTAACACAGAAAGTCATGAAAAAGAGCTCACGGAGGTTTAGAGTACCTGGTTTTGGGGCTTTGAACCAAGCCGTTAACTTGGCGAATTCAGCCGCCACATGTCCCAGTACATGCTACACAGGATACAGTTTCCTGATACCAATTTTGGGTCTTCTTTGATGACAGGATGACCTCATAAACTGTGAAGAAGGGAAAGCACATATTTTCCTCGTTTTATGCAAAAACTCACTGTTTTATGTTGGCGCGACGTGACGCGACAAGTTCCTGACATTAAAAAAAAGCACCTGCCATGTGGATTTTTCGTGAAGGGCATCTATCCTGGAGTAAACCATGCTAAATTTACTCTTCCCTCCAGGGAAGAAGCACACAAGTTACTGGAAAAGGTAATGATAAGCGCCTATCATCCCATGGGTGGATTTTAGGCATACAAGGTTATTCAAGGGGTCTAAGTATTGACCAATCGAATAGCGCCCACCTGGAAGGACAACAGGTGTGCTAAGAAGACAGGATATTTTAGGTTGGATTGTGTAGTCATGGAATAGTCCATCCATGCTGCCTTTCCTCTTCTGGGACCCAAGACTGCCACCAGACCTCCCCTATATGGTAAAGAATATATCACCAGCCCATCCCTTCCCCTCGGCGTCACCTTGGCCACCCTTATCCCTCGCGAGGAACCAATGATGAAGCTGCAACTTAGAAAAAGAACAAGAACTTTGATAAAGGGCTGAGGAGGGAGGATGAAAGACATATTGTATATAGTAACTTAATTTTGTGAAGGGAAATGGACTATAAAAAGGGGCAGTTTTTGTGTGGAAGGTCCTCAGAAGTTTTGGACTGAAGAATAAAAAGACCTCTCGTTTTAACTCTGCTGTCCCCAAATTACCTCCCCATCCCTCTGTCTCTTGGTCATCTCGTGAGGCACCTCAAGATCTCTCTCTTTCTACCACCCTGAAGGAAGTCGCCAGCAACATCGGTTTGAACAGGAAACACTGCAGAACTCGCTACCCTGCTATATCCCAAGTACCTTGCTGCTACAGACTTTGGCATCCTCTCCCAACCTCATTCAGAACGGCCTCTTGGCACCCTCTTGGCTTGCTCCCAGGTTCAGTAACAAGACTCCCGCAGGTGAAGACCCCCAGGTGTTAGAAAGATCGGTTTTTGTTGTATTTTTGGTGAGTGTAGCTTGAGACCCTGTTATTTTTTGGTGGGCTCAGGTCACTTTTGGTGGTTCTGGTTATTGTTTTCTCTGAACTTTTCGGATATTGGGCCAGAAGAGTTCACAGGGGGGCCCAACCTAACGTGTGAGGTGTTCTCCTCTCGACCCCTGACCATTTTTTTCGCCTTTCGGCACTTTTTTTTTGATCAGCGACCACTTAAAACACGGTCTTACGTTCCCTTCTGGGTCCTAACGACTTTTTTCAGTCTATTCAACTCCCAACGGCTTTGCATTACTACAAAAGTGAGTTCAAACTCTTATCTACTCCACATTTGTTCATTTTTTCGGCCAACCAGCCTAAACTCTGCTATTTTTTTCACATTCAGTGAGCTCTACATCCTACCCCACGTACTCTGCCGCGGTCTCAGGCGCTCCTGGTCCATCCAACCAACAATTTGCGCCAACTTCAGGCTCATCTGCGCCAATCCCATCGATTCCTGCTACCCAACTTCCTGCTCCCAAGAGCCAGTGTTCAGCATTCTCCACACACCCTACCTCCAGGTCGCCGCCCATCTCTTACTGAAAGCACCTCCTCTGTGCCCAGTCTTCCTGAATCTCACGCCTTGAGAGCCTTCTATCTTTCTTCACCGACGCCAGACCCTGACGCTCCACCACCACACATTAACGCCCAGAACCAACGCCAAAACGGCCAGCCACGTGATCCACGCCACAACACGCGATTTGGACCTTCCACCAGACTCCCACACCCCTATCAACGCGCCCCACTTGAGGTGAAGCCCTGGTTCAAGAACGAAGTTCGCCGCCAGTGCTCCCGCTTACAAGAGATCCAAGGTTACGCTTGGGAGACTGACAAGGAGTTCTATAACGGCTACGAAATTGCACGTCGCCAGGTCCTTGACGCCATCACTGAAAGAGCCCGCAGCAAACGCCTTGCCCATCGCCGTCGCCTTGCTGCCCCTGACAGTTTACGCTCCTCCCTCAACTGGACAGCTGCATCTGTTGACACTGCTATTTCCCGCGAACAAAACGGCACTACAGGACCATTCCTCCCTGATAACGACGACATTCAGAGTGTCATTGACGAGATATTGTCTGTGGGATCTTCCCCTGAGCTGCCTATCAACAATCCAGATCAAAACAACACTACCATTTGACGATACATCTCGTGTTCTGCTTCCTTTTTCGCGACTTTTGGCTCTCTAGCTTTTCTTTTACATCAGTACCTGTTTTAGTAGTATCATCTTACTAGGTTCCCCCTAGTCCCTCCTTTCTAAGCAATTCTTGTTGTGCCAGTTTAAAAAAATCATAGAATAAATCCAAAAATATTTCCTTTTTCATATAAGACCCACAAAAAAGAAATAAAAACAAACTTACCTACATCATAAAAAAAGATAGAATGACAAAACAAAAAAGAAACATAGTGGGTAAACCTCGACGCTCAGCGCGCCTTAATCCTGAACTTAATCAGGCCACTGAGCCCACTGCATCAAATGAGGACTGTTCTCCAAACTCCACTGATGAAGTCCCACAGACTGAAAACTCCTCTCAAGACAGAACTTATGACACTGAATGCTTGCAATCACGACACAAGCATATCAAGCAGACTGACTACACCCCACAGAAACGAAGTTCTTCTATTATGTCGCGATTTTCTGACACTATGGAAAGCATTGGAACAAGCTTAGGCAACATTTTCAATGTTGAGCCAGAACTTTACGACAATGAGGACTATGATACCTCACCACTTGACCCCAATGTTACTTTTGCGGCAGACAAAACCATTCAGAGTTTCGACTCTCTTTGGAATTCGATTCCATCTCTTACAAGCACCCCACTGCCTGAAACCACTATAAAACAAGAGTCCTGTGACATTGATGATTTTAGAACTCCCCGTGCTATAAAGCTAGAGTACAAAAACCCACCTGACAACGAAAGTACCCCCTCAGTTGTAAGGACATCACAACCCTTGCCGACCAGTGATTTCAGCACACCTTTAAAGAATATTCCTTCGGGTAAGCCTCCTTTATTACATGAATCAGTATGACACCCCATATCAATACAGCAGACACCTCAAGCTTTGTCCCGCGTGCCTTTCGCCGAACCCAACTGGCCCCCACACCCCTCAGGGCCCCACTCTCCACCATGGCCTTCTCCAAAGACGAACGCCTTAAGAATGTACTCAAGAGAGCCCGCGACATGCGTCTGAAGACAGACAAGCCATCTGATGTACAGAAGTTCTTGCAACGTGTTGAGAACCTCATGAAGACCAACACCACTTCAGAGACTTTGGATTCTGATTCGCCGTTCTCCACTCGGGATGAGTTTGCCAACACCATCATCAACGACAGCCTTTTTGCCGATAAGGCTTCTCATCTACGACAATGGTCCGGAAGCGTTCAAAACTTGGGACGGCACTGTGTCTTACCTCACGATGTATATTGGCATGGGCCGCACCGACTCTGAACTCAAAAAGTTGGTTCTTGAGTTCAGTTGGAAACCCAAACGCACCAGACCCACCTACGCTGTATCCTCGCTCCGCGAAAAGAACAACCGCCTCCCGGCTGCTGATCGTGTTGATGAAGCAATGTTGAAACACCTCTTTATTACGGGCTGTCGCCAGAAAAAATTTCCAGTGAACTTCAGGATCACCTCTATAAGGTCCCGTCTACCTCTTCAACTGGTCCCTGGTTTCCCACCACACCTGGCATGACAAAGCTGTCACCCTAGAAGCTATTGTCAAACAAGCATCTCACTTGTGCCGCGACCTGCATACTGAGAGCTCTAATGATGATACGTCTTCTTCATCATCTTCTTCGAGCTCCAGCTCATCCACCTCATCAGATTCTGATTCCTCCAATGACGCTCGCAGAAAAAAGAAGAAGTCCAAAAGCAAGAAGGCAAAGAAACACTTGTCCAAACGACGTTCACACCGCGACCGCAGCCGCTCCCGCTACCGAACGCCACCTGCTTCAACAGTTCAAACTCGAGCTCCTTCCACTGAACGACGCGTCCCTACCGCACAGGCAGACCACACTGTTCTTGCAGTCAATTCGGATCTCACGTCACGTCTTGAAAACCTTGAACAAGTTTTCGCTTTTGGTATGAACCGCGACAACAACTACCAATCTGGTTTTCCCAACCCCCAAGGTCGCCGCCCACCTTTGACTTGCATGCTTTGCAATGCCCCTGACCATCTTCTGATGGGTTGCCCTCACCTGCCTGTTGCACGCCAACGTATTGCTGCCTCTCAGGCGACACCAAAAAGGTAT